>VXAC01004340.1:141360-303269 GCA_013399225.1 Rhipidura dahli
TTTACAAGACTATTAATAACCTTGGCTAGTGTGCAAAGCAGGTACCCCTTTCCCGACGCAAATAGCCATCGGACAAAACGTTTTAGATATTCCACTAGCCATTGTTTAAACCCCTCTTTAGTATAACAGTACTATTTTTGAACAAGGGTTCTTAGAACTGGGAGAAATACTTCTCGTAGGAAGATGGAGAATCCCGCCCCCATCTTCCTCTCTTCTCAACCTTTGAGATAAAACGGATTAAAAGAGAAGGATACAAAGGTGACCCATTTTTTACCTCAAGGGTCAAATTAATTTCTCAGAGGTGGTCCACTGACATGGCACCGATCTCCTCTTGTCCTGAGAAGGTTGCTGGTTCCTTCAGAGATCTCTGATAAAACTCAGGGATTCTTCTGGATTGGTGGTAGCCAGAAAGGCGACTTCTTTCTAGCGATGAGTACTTGCTGGAGACGCTTTCCTGAGGGCGGTTCGAGACTGCTCCATGGTTCAGGCGCCACCTATTACTTTAGTCCTTTTTGAGCCTTGGCTCCATGGTGTCCCGTGTGCCCCCACGGAGCTCAGGCAGGGTAAGTAATATGTCAGTAGCAAAGAGTCCCGAAGGGCATTGCTACCATCCTGGCAGAGCTGAATTTATTCATCTCTGCCCTTCAGAATCTACAAGCAAACACCACGAGACAAAGGGAACGCTGGGTTTTTCCCGGGCTCCGAGGAGGCGGGATCAGGGGGATAGGAGCCAATAGGGAAGCTCTGGGGAGCAGTGAGAGGCTGAGGCCAACAGCCAACCAGGGAAGCCAACCAGGGGGATTGACAAAAACAGGATGGGGCAGAAACTCTGGTTATCCTGTTCTTAGTCGGATATCAGCCTACAACATTTCTGTACTCTTTAGTCAAGATTTTCTTAATTTGTTTTTTCTATGTAATGTTCAGGGGAGTTTCAAAATGAGAACAGATTTTAGTAACCTGCTTTGGTTTTGATACCTGATTATTTTTGTTTTAAAAGGGTGGCACAAGGGCCAGCCATACACCAAGGATGCCAAAGTGAAAAACTTCATTCAGTGGATGAAATCGCAAAGTGAAGCTGATCAAATAAAGAAAACTGTTATCGGTGGCTATTACCCTTTTCCACGACCTCCTGATAGCTTTTTGAAATACTGTAAAAACAATGAAGGTATCAAATATCTGTAAGATTTGTGGCCTTTATCAATCAGTCTTGCTCCAAGAAAAACTCCGTTTTCTGACTAAATGTTTCACAGTCTAAATCCTCACCTTACAGAAAATATCACACCATTAGCTGCAGGAGAATTGTAGAAGCTTACATGAGCTACACATATACCTAGAAGTTTTACTCTGAATATTCTGCTAAATCATAATTTTAAATAGTTATTCTGAAGGATACATTGAGCTGGAAATTTCACCTGAAGCAAAAATTGTGGTGTCTGATAATGCATACTAATGGATGCTTATGAACTAAAAGGTTTATTGTTTGAATTTTTTCCATGTGATGTGGATAACAAAAAGGTTTAGAATTCTTTAAAAGTGTAAGTTTAAATAAATTTAGTATTTAGTAAAAAAAATCATTTTGTTAGTCTTGTGTTCAGAAATTTTGGTATTATATTTCTCTAAAACTTGATTCTGGAAATTTCTTTTTTTGCAGTTGAATCAGTTTTGAAACCCATAGGTGAAATAGGGAAAGAGGTTGAAGACCTGCACTACCGAGAGCACAAGCGAATTGCTGTTCAGGGAATAATTAGTGCCATAAGATATATAAGCTGTAGCAATGCAGCTGAAGAAGCCCCAGGAGGGGAACTTGTCCAGGTACAGTGTGTGAATTAAAGCTATAGCACTTAAGCAGCTATGATTGTAATTAGAATGGAAAATTTTGCATTTGAGTTAAGAACCTAGTTACATTGTCTCTTAATTTGATTTTTGAGAGAAAAATTTTGAAAAGCAGTGATTCAGTGAACAGAAAATACTTTTCTGAAAGTATTTTGGGAGTCCTCTGTAAAACTTGTAACTATTTAAAAGTTGCTAGTTTGACTGATCATCTGATGTAAATTGGAGTAATTGGGAGAGGCAACTGCTGCAACATGCTCACTTGTCACTTTCTAGACAGAATTTACCTTATTAATATGATTAGAAGGTAATTTCTGCTAGATATAAGGTGACTGTCAGAAACTTGCAGGTTTTTGAGTTGGAAGCAATAGCTTTAAGTGCATTGAAAGTCTTAAACAATTAACTGTTGTTGCAGAAAGATACTTCTCAGTCTCTTGGAAGTTCTTCTGTGTCCAAAGAAGACTGTGTTGACAAGGGGAAAAATGAAGACGTCAAGTCTTTTTTGGGGTCACCCTGCACTCCTGGGGAACATCAGCACCAAGCTCTGCTGTCAAAGGAGAGTTCAGTCAAGAGAAAGACACCACACAGATTTAGTAGAGATGCAGATCAGTAAGCTTTCTTCATAAATATGTGGTGGATCTTCTAAAAAGTGTTTACAGAAATTAGGCCAGAGCCCAGGCTGTAGAAAATACAAGAAATACAAAAATAAGAAAGCTTTAAAAGCATATATAGTTTAAAGTGTAGCTAGGTGCTTTTCCTAGCATCAGGTGATGACAATTATACTGTTAGTGCTAATGAAGGATTAATTAAAGCAAGTTTGCAGTGCTCTCTTCTGATTAATATTTATACTACTTTGTTACTAACCTCACAGATTTGAAATAAAAGTAGTTAATACTTGAACCAAATGTAGTTTAGTGACATAGCTGTGGAACAAACAAAGGTTACAGTGGTGTGAGGAAATCAGGTATCTTGACTGAAAATGCATAATCAGATATACCCGTTCCTTAATTTCAAGCACACCTTATTTTTGATTTCTGAGTAATGGGATGTATTGTATGTAGCTGTAACTTGCTGTCAGAAAGGAAAGTAGATGGTGGTCATCCTAACCTAAGGGCTCAAAATAACTTGTAATTTGTCTCATACAACTATATTAGGTTCAGGAGTAAAATAACTGCTTGCATAAGACTGCCCTTTGTTGCAACACTTCTGTAAAATCTAGTACACCATACTTATTATTGAGAGCCTGGTGTATACATTGGCAGGTAGAATGTTTCAAAAGTCAGGCCAGTCACATCTGGGTTTTTTGCAGTGGATTTCTCCTGTTATAAAGGGTGTATTTTTCTTCTTGACTTTTCACATCCATAAGTTATAATGTATGAAGAGGGTGGATATTTAGATTATTTTGAGGGAAAAATGAAATAAAATATAATTAGGATTGAATAAAAATGTAATATTAAGCAAACCTTGGCAAACAGAAGTTCTGTCTTGGCAGTGTTATAGCAAACTTTGTGGTTTCTATTCCATATGAAAACTTCCAGCCTTTGAGTGTCCTAGTATAGTTCTGCCTGAAAGAAAAACATGAAAGTTCCTTGCTTTGTGAATTTCCATTTAAATAGATACTGAAAAATAATGGTGAATTTCCTACTTTAAGGGGAGGTACATCTGTTAGCCCTGTATCATCTTACCCCTATTTTACGCGGACTGTAAGAAGAAAACTTGGGTAAGTGATGTGAAATTAATTGTGTTGAATAATTACAATAATGAAACAAAAATATTTTGAGTAAAAATATTACAGATCAGAAATCTGTATGGAAGTGGAATTAAAGAACAGATGAGACTAGAATTTAATATTTTCACTTGTCTGCACTGACTCTATATCTGAAACATAATTTTGAGTGTGTTATTAAACATCTTATATTGCTACTACTACTACTAAGGGAATATATTGTTAACAGAGGTTCATCATGGTAATTAATAGATTTTCTGGTGGTGGCTGAGCTGTACATTTTTCTTGATGCTACAGAGGTGTAAGTATAGTTGTCACTGGAAAGCCACATCCCTGGCTCCTTTCACTCCCCAACACTCAGTTTGGATCCCAGAGAATGTGTGGTTTTTTTGAAGTCCAAATTGGAATTTCAAATCCAGAGCCCTGTCAAGTTTGGAACCTACTGAAATAACTAAAAGAGTGAAATTATTAAGAAAACTGAATGAGTGCTTTTATTTGTTAGTCTGGGGCTACAAGCTACTTTACTTTGTGCATTTTGTTTAATGGCCATAAATTCTTGTCACTTGTTCCAGACAGAACATGAGTAACTTGAATGGTTTAACTCCTTGGTGTCACTAATTTAAGATGTTTGTGTATTTTGTCAGTGATCTGGATTTGTGTCATGACTACATATACAGCTCAGTTGCCTTTTTGGTTTGCCATTTTTTTTTAGCATCTCTTCTCCCCTAAATCTGAGAATCATGGTGCTAGGAATAGGGCAACAGTGGTAATGAGGAAGTTGATCAAAGTTGTTGGCCATTCTGCCAGTATTGCTCCCCTACAAGCATCCCTATTTTGTTGAAACATATTTACTGGAAGCTAATTTGCAGCAGCTTTTTCTGTGGGATAAATGAGGTTCTTTTGAAGCCATGTGTCTGTTGTTTCCTGGTCTTTTTGGTAGAAACTGCATTTTCTAGGAGAAATGGTTACCTGACTTTGCAGCTGGTTCATTAAAAGCATCACCTGGCTTTTAAGGTCACTCTGCAGGTGGTGCAGGAGTTTGCAGGGACTTACGGTACAAATCCATAGGAAAATCAGGAGGTTTTCCGTGACTGTAAGAAATCCTGTTTTCTTTTGCTTGCTGAGAAATGTTCCCCTTTTTCCAGGGTGGGTGGGAGGGTGGGAAGAATGTCTTCTCCCCATTTCTTCTAGGTGAAGCCAGAAGTTAAGGCATGTTTACTTTGTTCTCTGCTTTTCTCAATCTGCTACTCTCCTCACTACCTGTGTGTCTACTCTATGCCATTAGTGCTAGAACCCCAGCTAAAGGAGGAGAAAGTCTGTGTTGGATTATGGAAAGCTGTTTCACTCTATATAATTAAAAGGTAACTCGTGCATTTCTGTAACTTAACTATAGAATTGTGCTGAATTCTCCAAATTGCCAAAGAAAAATAGAGTTAGCTGACATACCTTAAAATTTCATTGTTTTCTGTTCCTTAGATGTAGCAGAATGTCAGCTCTCACTGAAATACTTTAGTATGTTGATGAAATAACAGCAGTACTTTTAACAAACTTCACATATTTCACAGAATATTCTGAGTTGGAAGGGGCCCACAATGATCGAGTCCAATAGTAGAGGAATGCTTTAAAGTACATATTCTAATTTAAATTCTTCTGCATCAAGTTTTTTATATGTTATTTTCAGCACGTGGTTGCATTTTGGGGCTTTTTAAGCAGTAAGAGCTTATTTTGAGGCTTTTTACTGAGAGCCACAGTTCCTGCATTTCTGAGGTAATTTACCTGATCATTAAGGGTTTCAGAAAGAGCAAGGAAACTGGGTAATTTAGTATTATTGTTGGTATTTATATCCTTGCTAGTAAAGATCTTCCACATAATGGTACTTTTAAGCACTTAATGTATTCCGAAGTAATTTAATTTACAGAGAATTAAGTGATTGTGAATGGGGAAAGATCAGGAATTTCAGAAAGGGTTATTTTTATGTGGAAGTGGAAAAAAGCACAGTAGTTTTCTTGGAATTTCAATCTTTGTAAATTTAGCATGTTACCATGGAATTGCTGCTGCATAACGTGCTCCCACTCCATACTGCTTGAAAGTAACTCGAATGCTTCTATCCTTGCAGTTTCACTTCTGTATTTTTTTGTCATGTGGACCCTTTTATCCTTTTTCCTGCCTATGTATGTGACAGCTAGGGGGTGGGCACTCTACAATATAGGGAAATATAGCATGAGGTTTGTATGACCACAAGTTTCACATGAATGTGATGTTTCCTTCAGAGCCCTTTCTGACATAAATCAGAATTTGTCAGGGAGAAATTAGTAGATACCAAAAATCAATTTGTGTAGACCTGTCAAGTTGTCATAAAAGGCTGTTTGGTCTCTGTTACTTGCTGTGGTAGATGCCTTTACCATAATGGTGTCAGAACAGTTAGTTAATTTCAAACCAGTCTATAAAATAAGTTTTACCAGTTTTATCAGTGAGTGGGATGTTCTGTTGTGTTGTTTTGAGGCACTGTACTTCCTTGCATTATTTGGGCATAGCTGCAAGTTTTAACTATTTTCTTTCTTAATTTCATTTATCACATTTAGTCCCAGTGCTTAGGAAATAGGTGTGAAGCATGGGACATGCTTATTTTCCCAATAGTTTCTGAAAATACTGATCTGCCATATATTTTGATTGATGTTATTTTTAATTACAATATTTTAAAGTAAAATGACTGAGAAGTTGAGTATCAGTGTATCTGAAAATAGTGAATAAAGGCTTTTTTCCAAGTGGGCATCTGTGAAAAGGGGGGTCTGCAGAATGTAGGCTGGGAACAGCAAATATGGCAGGGCTCAAGTTCTCCTAAAGCTGGCATGGGTAAAATAGGCTGTGGGTGTTTGGTGTACAACAGCAGGAGCATATTGCAGTAAATGGAAGGATTTGGGTGGCCTCAGGTGCATTTCAGACATAGCAGCTGGCAAAGAAGCACATGGACTGCGTGTATAGAGAAGTAGTTAATGACTACGCACATTCTTCAACAAGCCCAGCTCAAGTTAGGCTGTTCACACATCCAGCAAAAAGCAGGCCTGTAGGAATAATGTGTTGGGCAGGTAGAAATTATCCCAGCAACAGGTCTATGAAAGAAGTGGGGGAAAATTGTGAAAAGTTTTTTTTATATTTTCCTGGGGCTCTACTTGCTTTGAATCAGAGCCTTTTCACTTCCAAACCTAGACAATTTTAAAAGAAAAAGAAACATGATATCCATTTTCCATGGTGTCAACTTGTCAGCAGTATCACTTGGTTTAATCCTCTGCTTTAATGAGAAGTTGGCGTGTATCTAACTTGACACGTTGGTCTCTGAGCAAGCGTTTTCTTAACACTGTGCTGGGGTTTCATTTTATGTTGACAGGTCCAAATCTCAAAAGTGAAAATTAAGTTTGTGGGCAGTAATTGCATAGGTCATACTGTTTAAGTTAGGATTCTTTTGTGCCTAGATTTGGACATCACAAGGAGGTTACTATGGTGATGGTATATCCATGATGGGAGTGCATTTCATAAAGTACACTTTCATACTCAAAACCCACAGTGTATTTCCTTTTATCTTTTCACTAGATACTATTTTAGATATTTTCCATTTGATACAAAATGTTGACATGAATTTTTCAATATACACCCTAGTATGAAATAGAAAAAAAATTTTTTTAAACTGCAAATCCTTATGAAATACAGTATGGTCCACTAAACAGCATGTTCATCTTTAAATCCTTTTTTACTGTCTGTATCTTGTAATTATTATTAACTATTTATATAGTCTGGAATTTTAATGGTACTTTAACAAAGTCTTACCTGTTGCACTTGTATGTGATGCAAGATAATCAAGATAGTCTTTTCCCTAAGTTTTTTCAGACATCATGGTGAGTTTTATTCTGATGAGAGAAATGGATCAAAGAAGAAAGGAATAATTGGGCCTAAGAGCTTATTTTACCATGTTTGCTTGCAGAGTGCCTCTTAGGTTTTTTTCCTGCATAATATCCTACGTAATTTAGAGAGAAATCTAGAGATTAATAAAGAATAGTTTCTTATCATTAATTCAAAACTTTATGGTTAAAAAAAGATAGTCAAACAAAGACCCAGTTTGCTTCATAGAACTGATCATTACAGCAGGACGGTATGTCCATAGGAAAATACAGACTTGGCATTTCTGTCATTTTGGATTCGGGACTGATGACATGGCTCCATTCATGCTGTGCTTTTGAATATTGAAGGAGGTGATAGCACAGTGCAGCTGCGTGTTGAGCCCCAGGTTTGCAGTCTGGTCACCTGTTGGTCACCTTTGATGTTTGACCGTGTCACACGTTGTATTTCCGCCAGCTGCCGGTAGAGGGCAGCAGACACCGGGCTGTGAGTGTAAAATGAGTTCCCCATCAGTTTCCCAAAGCCAGGAATCCGGCAGGGCTAGTCCTAAACTCTGCTAAGCTGATTTACTGAGCACAGTAGGTCTTATTGAGTCAAGTTGCTGTATACAACTCTCACGATAAGGAATCAGCTCATTCACTCGAGCTTGTATCATTTATCACTAGAAATCTGTCTTTTGCTGCATAGAGTTTGAGGTTAATTAGGTTTAAAATAAATAAAGATATATACAGATATATATATGTATACACACTATAACATTCTTTTTATAGCTTGGATGAATATCAACATGGACATTCTGTGAAAGATGGAAGTGGACAGGCTGTGTCAGACAGTTTGCACGACTGTACAGGTATATTGCAAATAGTTGTTATATTAACCTTAGGAGGTTTAAGACTACTTCTTTTCTTCAGGTCCAAACCAGGCAACAAAGATATCCTTATAACATTTGTTAAGACAGTTTCCCTGTACATCTGGCTGCATCAGCCTCTGGGGAACCACTCTAGCAATGTATCATCAATGTAATTCTACTCAATGTTCCCTGCTGTGTTCTAAGGGATGGCTAAAAGGGCAGTATTGGATTATGGGCAGTAAATTCTCAGTGTATCTTTATACAAGTTTTAAGTTAGTTTAGTACCTCAGAAGCACGTTATGGCATAAGACCTCACATTTTCTCTTGGCCCTTTTAATTTCTGCCATGTCTTCATAATTGAAATGTTCTAATGAAAAGTAATTCTTACTTAACAGAGGAGTGATACAATTATATAATCATATAAGCAACTAAATATTTTCTGTGCTTGTAGTAGACCAAGAAGGAGTGAGTGATGTACCTGAAACTGAAGAGACTGGAAGAACTTATGATTCCTGGCAGAGTGACCTATGGACACAAGTGAAAGACAAGTTAATGAATTATTTTCATCACAGCAAAGTTTTCCCAGAAAGTATCCCATGTAAATTTGATTTTGTGCACAAAGACTTACTTGTGCAACAGTGCAACCTTCATGCAGCAGTGCACCAGCCAACAGAAGCCAGGACAGATAAAAGCATCAATGAGTTTAAAAGTGCTAATGGCCTTGGGTATTACGAAGTGACGGTTCTGGGTAAGTAGCTTGCATTGTAAAAAGGGTTAAGCAGTATAAGTTCATCAGAAACTGAATGAATTTCTCTAAAGGAATCAGTTGATTCTGGGTATTTCCAGAAGTTTGAAAAATTATTGACATTTTAAATTTTTGTTAGAGTCCTCATTTAGGGTAATTTTTTTACTAGAAAGCTGTAGTTCTCATTAAACATGCCTTTCAATGAAGTGCCTGAATATTTTGTTTCTAGTATCACTTTTTGTATAATCTTACAAGTGTCATTTGAAGAATGTGCGTAGTCATTAAGCTGTTGATTATCTCAGTTAGAAGTAAGTCCTGTTCGCTATTTCAACCTGACACAATCAGGCAGATTATTCAATTGCACTTCTCAACTGGCTTTTTGCTGGAGAGGTGTTTATCAGAAACAAGTTAGTGTTCTTAAAAGGAAAAAGACAATTATAAATGCTTCTTTTCAGCATTATTCTCATTGAGTTGGTTTTTTCATACTGTAGCTCCTAAAGTGCCTTCCTTCCATGGCAGAAAATGAAGGGCTGTATTTTAGCCATAGTCATTAACTGCTCCATGCTGCTTCTGGTTAACATGAAGTATCAGTTGATTGATTTTTATTTATTAAAATACAAACATGCAAGTTCATGTGTATCTGTTTGCTGGCTTTATTGAGGGTTTTCCCATTAAAAGGAGACAGAAATTGCCTTGCTTAACAATGCTCATGTTAAGTTCCCATAATTTAAAAGTTTCCATTATTTGCTAAGGGGCATTTGCAGAGAAGGTGTTTGAATATTTGAAATCATTAGAATGCTGGAAGTGACAATACTATATTGAAGATGAAAGTAGCACTGCATTGCACACTGCATAGTTTCACTGGCTGTAAAGTTAATTTCTCTGCCTTTATAGATAAAGTTAAAAGGAGGATGAAATGGCTTCCAAAGTTTAATGTTTTCTGAACTATCAGCATTGTTAGCCATAAACCATAGTATTTCATAACATCATATCAATTTGAATGTGCCTGTATATAATCATATAAATATATTTTAAAATATAAATATATTATTTATTAATAAATATATTTATAAATATAAACATATTTTTAGACATTAGGTATTAACTAATGGATGAAGAACATGTAAATAAAAATGAGTGCAATTGTTTAAAAAAAAGAGAAATGGTGCACAAAGTTGCTAATGGGCTGAATATGAAGTTTTCTGCTAACATAAAATTTTTTTCTTCAACAGGTATAAACCATGACATAGCAATAGATGTTGCTTTTCTTCCACTGTTTTGCCCTGATAATCCCCACTTATTTCAACTAGAAGACATTCAGAATGATACATTATTGTCTTGTATGAGTTGTATCTCTGCATGCCAGCAGAAGGCCACTAGCAGTGGGGGGCTTCGTGACACGTTTCCTCTTTCAGGTGAGACTGCCTTTCACTGACATTACTCATTTATCATTTCTTGTTTTATCTGTTAGTGCAAGAGTTAATCCTATGTAGAAATCTCTGGTGTAGGTCAGACATTGTCCACCTCTTCAATGAAAGAGATGTGAATTCTATTTCACCAGCTGTAGTAAACTGCTGTAATACTGGACTTTCAAGGCAGTTTTTGCTGGAGCTGTTCTCATCCTCTGAAGGATAATATCCAAACCACAGACTAATATCTAATTCTGATGCTGTCATTTCTGTGATGGGGTGGAATTTACTCATAAAATTTTTCACTGAAAGAAGGTTGAACGTATACACATTACTGTTTGGAAAACATCAATTCTGTACACCTTTTATTGTATACAGAGTATACAGCAAACACCTTTTAAACCACCCCTCCTTAACTTCTAGATGAAACTGTAAAAGCAGCAAAGGAACTCGATGGCAAACATGTTATCTGCATCTTGGACATCTGTCACTTGGGTGATGATAAGGTGGAAGTCTTTCTGAGCAAAATCTACAAGACTGTGGAACCGGGTGTGCTGGATCCAGTGTAATTTAATAACGTACTTTTCAAATGTATGTTGTTCAAAAGGAGGGAAATAAAATTTCTGTAACTTGATTACACCCTCTACACATTGCACTTTTCTAGAACTAGCAGACATATAAATTAATGATTCTTAGAGCAGTTGTAATGGTCATTCATGTAACTGGGAAGGACAATTGCTGCCTTTATTTTTCAGTCTTGAAACAGATTAGACAATGTCTTGGTCACTGATGTTCAAGGAGGATGAAAAGGTAGTACAATGAACTGGTCATTTGGAAGGATACCAAGGAGTAAAAGTGATTGTCAGCTGTGCACAAACATACACAGGAAATGTATATATCTAGGTGAGAACAGAGAAGAGAGGCAAGCTTTCCTAATATTTAAGGCAGTGTTTGCAAAAGAATTACTTGGCTGTGATAAAAATTTAGGCTGGAAGTTAGAATAATTTTGAGGATTAGAATTTTACGTTCTGTAATGATCTTTTACAGTGAAAGCTACCAGAGGCAGCCTAACTGCTCTTTAGGCTTGAAGCTTACTGTGAAAGGGATTAAATACCATGATGCCTTTAGTACCATGATCCAAGAAACCACTTTCAGTTCTTTTCACCTGAGCAAGATCAGGTGCTATGTTTTTATATGTCTGCTTCTGTACATCGAGTGTTAGGTAGTGAGTATAGCATCCAAACATTTTTAACATAATTTATTCATTAATAAGAGTAATGAAATATTTTTTAAAGGAAATTTTGTATTGGAACTTGTTTCTAGCTTTGCAAGAGAAAAAACTATCTTTAAGAAGTGCTAATTATGGCAGGATACACTGTTTACCACATCATTTTTAAGTGTCTTCTGAGTACATGAAGGAGTTCAGCAACTATGAGAAGCTGCTACTTCCATAAGAGCAAAATACTGGAAAATTCTGCCAACTTTCTGCCTGTACTAAGGAGCAACTGGCTCCTGGTTCAGAATCAAGTAGCACATTTTTCTCCTATGTTAAAAAGCCTCAAATCACATAAAGAACTGGATTCTTATGAAATTATTTTCAAGCAGGAGCTTACTGCAGTTTGACTGCTTAACCATTTGAAATGCTGCTCTCAATTCAATTCTTGGAGAAGAAAGAATTACAGAGACTTGCCAGGTAAATTGGACTATTTTTGACCAAAGCTCACAGAGGTAATTTATAGGAACAGATATATTCTTAAGCACATTTTAGCAGCCTCTTGATAATTGAAGATTTCCTCTTTCAACTAGTAGCTCACTTGTTTGCCTTGGGGACAGGGGACTTAGTCCTCAAGTACTTAAAGTCTGTGCCCTATCTTCAGTTGATGGTAATTTGCCAGAGAAATGTAACTGATTTTGTTACATACAAGTTCACAGGCAACTTTAGATAAAAAGTAACGAAAATAATTAAGTTATTGTGTCTTTCTAGTATAGTTTACAGTTTAAAAATATATTAAGAAGAGTAGTTTAACTTAAATTGCACAGGGACTGAAAGTCAATTAAATGTGACTGTATTGTATCTGTCTATTTTATATGAATCAGAAGTATTAGTTCTGGAGCAATGTTAGTCAGCTTATGCCTTTCAGAGTACCTAAAGAAGGCAAAATGAAAAGATATCAACCCAGGAAGAGTAGGGTGTTGCTTGCAGTGTTATTTGTGTCATTGTGCTGCTTATGGGTATGTGAAGGTGAGAGGCCATTGCTCTGGAGTGAGTCACACAGCACTTCATGTTCTACACTGAGCCATGCTGACTGTGTCAGCCAATGTTTTTTTACTTACATATACTTCAGATCGAAGTCTAATTTTAATGAAATCATTCTTAAGGCAATTTTTAGAGGAATTATCTTTGTATAAAAGGACTGATGTGGCTGACACTGTGACAGAGCCACTTTGTTGAGATGGTCCAGCCTCTTCCCTCCATCCCATGCCATAGAAATGCAGCCAAAGGCTGTTTGTGGCATTGCAATGCTTAGTACACTTTAAATATATAGCATTAATCATTTCATCCTATATGTTAGGACTTCCTAACTCTAAAAGAAATATTACAATTATGTGGAATATAGATAATGTCTTTAAAACATCAAATGATATAATTTTACGTTACACAAGTGTTTGAAATTTTTCATGGCAGAAGTTGGGAAGGAGAGATATTTACTCTTGCTGAATGGGATGCCAATGTTGGAAGCACAGGCTTTCTGTGTGTAGCTGATGAATATCCAATGCCTGTAGTAGACTTGGAATTCTACTACTCTGGATCGATCTATATCTCTCTATCGATCTAACTATGTGGAGTTCAGTGGCAGAAGTGCTGCAGTGTTACTGTGATTCTACCACTCTGCCTGTCTCCCTCCTCCCTGCCAATCCAGCACTGTCAGACTGGAACAAAGGTCCTCTCTGCAAAGAAACCACTTGTTGTTTTACTTCATTTGGTGTTTATTAACACAAGTGCAAATCCAATTTTTGATCTTGAGTCTGTCAAATCATGTTAATTTTGCCATGTTAAGCTAAGATACAGAGTCATGACTCCTACAAAATATCATAGGAATCACCTTTCTTGCTGCTGTGTCTTGCTACTGCTGAGGGTAATATACATATCACAGTACATTCCTTAACTGTGGAAGTTGTACCTGACCAAAAAACTGCTCTAAAACCTTTCATGTGCATGTTTCTTGTGTTTTCAGCATTAATTTTAAAGAATGGAGGAAGGTAGAGCATAGCAGTTAGTGGTACTTTTGAGTGTATAGAAGTTGCTAATATTAATTTTGAATTAATGTGACGTAGAAGTTGTGCGACACTGAAAAGCAGAGAATATAAATAAATTAATTAATATATGTAAACATCTTGGATTGTTTCTTTCCATTTTTTTCCTTTTAACTTCTTGAAAGTTGTTTCAGTTTTCCAAGAATCTTCTCCACAGTCATGTTTACTCTTTTCAAGAAAATTTAAAGATCTAGGCCGAGCTTCCGTCAGCATCTGTGCCACCAATTGCAGCTACTCTTCACTTTCAACGCTGCATGCAGCACGGGTTTTGCAGAAAAACAGGAGAAAAGAGGTCTGTTTGTCCCTTCACGCCCCTGTGCTCCAGGACCGTGGCTGAGCCCCAGGCTGGACAAAGCAGGATAAGAGCCAGTTCCTTGGCTGCTTGTCAGCTGAATGGGCTGGGAATGCTACAGCTGTGTGTGCTCTGGACACACTGGCATCGCAACCCTTCCTGGGCTGTCTCTGTGAACCTGCAGGAAGGGAAAGAGATTGGAGAAGATCTGCTCTGCACTAGTGACAAAGCTCTCAGCTGCTTCCCTACCCCAGCAGGGTGTTGCATTTCCTCAAAAGGAAGGAAATCTGTACAGCAGCTGAATCAGCTCCATGGTCTGCAAACTACACCTCTTGTCACCCAAGGAGAGACATCTGCTAAAGCCAGTGTTACTGACATCCACAAATCCTCATGGACTACCCAGCTGCTGTGTCTGTTCACAGCTCTGGAAGTTGGTGAAGAAAATGAACACTACAAAACTCATACGCATCAAGAGGCGTTGCTGTACAGCTTTTGCACTTTTATGAGCACAACAGCATCCTGAACCCTTTGGCAGTGAACTATTTAGGAGTGACTGAGCCACCTTGAGAGCACTTTGGGCAGGGAAAAGCTGCATGTTGGAAAGGGGTTGAAGAGCAGCCAGCAGGGTTCTACCTCCCTACAGTCCTACCAGGTACTTGTACCATATTAGGTAGAAAAATGAGGCCAAAGGAAGAGTCTGGCTTGGCAGGCAGTTAACAATAAAGGCTGTTTTGTCTGTGCTGTAATCTGTGGCCACTATCTGGGTGAGTACTGATGACTGTCATTTGCCCAAAGCGTGCCCCTCTGCCCTCCAGCCCTCGCCCCACTGGGAATGGGACCCTGACCTGCAGCTTCCGACACAACTAAAGGCTGGAAAGCAACGGGCTCAATCAAGTTCTGCTGGACCAGGACCAAAACACACTGGAAGAGGGTGTAAATACACTACAGGCTAAAGGAAGGTGAACTGCAGGCTCAAACAGGCTGGAGAACAATCAGATAAAGTGGTTGCCTTCAGTTGGGCAGGGCCTTATTAATCCTGCAGCACTTAATAATCAGTAATGACCTGGAATTCAGGTGGGCAGTTTTCTTTGAGGTCTGTAGAAAATAGAAGTCTAAAATCTGAAGGACAACTACCATGTTGTCTTCAGAAAAGAAGCATCCAAGAAATTACTGGTCCATTTGTCCAACTTTATCCCTAAAGTAACTCTGGAGCAATTTTTTTTAATCCCTTCTCTGCATTTTTACCACCATCAGAAACAATTTGTGTCAAACTAGTCTAGTTTCCCTGTCTGATAGGCCTATGAGCAACATCCTCCTAATGAGCTTGAGGAAATACAAGTTAAGCACAGAAAAAGATAATGCAGCTATCAAAAGAAAAACAAAAAAAACCCCAAAAAACTCCTTGACCACCCAGCAGGACAGCAAATCCTGCTGCTTTGCAGGAATCTGTCAGGGTAGCAGCTTTGTTCAGCATTTGAAACCATTTGATCATCTGCAAGATGACTTTCTGTGGATTATACCCAAGGAGGTATGGTTAGAAGGATGTTCAGGAACACTATTAGGAGTATAAAAAATTGCAGCTGTTTTCCAAATGGCACAGCAGCACAAGCAACAAGAATGTAGTCCAATAAAATTGTCAAAAGCATTCCCCTTAGGCAGGAGAAAGGGATTCTGCAGTGAGGAGGGGCTGGCAAGGCAGCAGTGTTACTGAAAATGATTCGTTAAATCTCAAATATTCACGGACAAAAGACCCTCTAACTAACTAAAGTTAGAAAGTGGTATGTTTGTTCAGGCACCGGCGGGCAGCATGGGAGTAGCCTCCTAAAGACATGCCAGTGAAGTATAAGGTTCTTCATTCCCTATTTATTAGCCAGCGAAGTACAAGGTTCTTCACTCCTTAAGTTTTACATTCTTTACATATGTATGACTCCAGCACCTCCCATTCCCCAGTCCGTATTAAAATGAGATCATTAGTCCTTCATTCATACACAGTTGCTCTCTTGAATTGGGTCAGCGGTCTCGAATTGGGGCAGTGGTCCTGAAAGATGAAGTCAGGAACGTCTTCCTCACAGTGATCTCTTTATCTTCCCACTGTTGGCAGGCCTTCGTGACCTGCTGGTGCAGCCCAAGATCCCTTACCTTTGATTAATTATTACAAAATGCAGGTGCTGTTCTTGATTCTATTTGTTTCAATTTGCTTTGAGGACAGTTCATTTATTCTGTTTCCTTCTATAAACAAAATTTAAAACAAGAATATAATGGCAAATAATACAGCACTTAGCTCTAGCTTAACCATCTAATAATCGTTAACTTATCTTTTGTTTTTCTACATTGCATTCTAATCAGTACAAATTGCTTCTAACTCTTAGCTAAAATTTTAACCTTTTAAAACCTTGACTCAAAAAGACCAGAAATCATAGAAAGCCACAAACTGAGTACAGCTCTACAGCAAGCTGTTGCCACAGAAACTAGCAGATGATTTCTGGATGATGACGTGGAAGATAGGACCAAGAACCAAAAAAATGTAGTTATTCTGGTGGTCTGGGGATGATGCAGTCTGGCTTCAAGGGCAACACTCTAGATAGGACCAATGGGACAGTAAATGATTTAGAAAACTCAAGGGGATTAGACTTGAGAGATTCAGGCTTCCTGGTTTTCTTTTTTCTCAAAGCAGAACAGAAACAGAACTCAGCAACAGATCAGAGTGCAAACAAGATTCTGGTGAGATTAGGACAGAGGAAAAGGCTATTTAATTTGCAGTAAAAATCAGCACGTAGTTGGTGGGGAGGTTTTTGAATTAAGGAGAAAACAGCAGTGAGACAAAGTATTTGGGAGACTCTTTAGTACAGTTTTTTACAAGTTTGACAAATCTCCAAGAGCATTCTGTCTTGACACCAGTCAGCAGAAGAAAATGTGGCAGGGGATGCTGTAACAAGTCTTTCAGCCCTACCCAAGCTTTAATAAATGGGTGATCAATACAATTTTTCATATAGCCCATAAACAAAATAATTACTGTTACACACCTAGTACAATGGCCCAGTATTCCCAAGGATTTAGGAACAGGATTTTTACTCCAAACCAAGCTCAGAGTCCTTGAAATTCCACATACAGAAAGGTAGATGGTATTCTCTCTTTGCCTGGTTCTACCTTTTATACCTCCTAGGAAAACAAGTCACAAAGTGTTGTATGCAAGAAAAACACTATGAAAGTCAGCTGTGGAAAAGTGCCAACAAATGGCTCAGACTTGCCTACCAGCGTAGGCAAGCTTGTCTACAGCTGAATATTCTCCTAGAACATGACAGGATATGACATTAAAACTAAATAGCCATACACTGAATAGCTTTCCCTGTAGCTGATTTTGACATTTGAAGGATGAAGCAGTTTCACACCTTTTAAGAGTACCTTGCTGGCATTTTAGAAGTTTCTACACTGACATTTTGTGTGAAGAAAGGAAACTAGTGAGACTAAAAGGCTTTGAAGTACAGGAGGGATAAATGCTCCAACAGGCAAAACAAGCTAATTTTGGTGTTTTCCGCCGTTAAAAAAAAATCAGATTTTGTTTCTATTTCTACAACTAAGCAGGTTAAGAAGTGGCAATGACACAGCTAAGTATCTTAAAAACAGCTCAGTTCTGGTGTTTCAGAGCAGAGAACTTTGAGACAGAAATTGGTGGTATCAATTTCAGTAGATCATTAGGACAGCATGCCCATTGCGCAACCTAATTTTTTCCCACCATGGAGCACATATTTAGTTGGGTTTGGTTTTTTTCTTTCAGCACTTCTAAAGCTGCTCCTACCATTTGATCTAGCTTTGCAAATTTTGCCTGAGATTCCAAAAAGTGACAGTGCCTAAGCTTAACAAAACATCTTTCTCACTAAGCTTTTAATCTCATCATGCACTTAGCCATATAAACTGCTATTTTATTTAGCTGTTTGAGCCAAATTAAATACAAGAAAACTGATATAACAAGCTAAGAATGTGATTACTGGAAGCCCTGGTTAACTGGAAAACATCTTTTTGTAGCTGCTTTGTGCAAGAGTCATCAAAATAATTGCACTCTTTTAGCAAAAGCCAAACAAGAAGCAGAGACTATTACTAGAATACACCGGCTTGTTTTCAGCTCTGTGGTGACAGCAGCAATTGTCTTTCCCCACTGAATTCTTACTTCAGAAAACTACTTGGCAATTATTAGAGAATGGCCACAGAAGGGGTGCTTCAGTGATAAACACCACAAGGTTTACAAACAAAGAGAAAGGATTTCGTTAACCTAACGAGAATATTCGGAAAACAGATTGAAAACACCAACCCAAAAAAAGCCCCTGAAGTCATCAACAAGCTTTCAGGCTCTTACATGTTACAAACGTGAGGCAGTTTCCGGATCTGAAAGAAAGTTTCTCTTCCCTGTGCCACCCACCCAAACCCGCATTGCTTTGCTGTGGTAACAGCATAGATTTAGTTACATCAAGAGATCTAAGCCTCCTGCTATCACCTTGATTCAACAGAGCTTGCAGGAAGTTCATCCAGATAGAGATTTTAATCTGGTTTTGCATTTGGATTTTCAGTATTATCTAGAAGCTACACCATTTCTACAGCTGGCAATGCAACTTGAGGGGCTTGCTCCCCTAAAAACATATTTTGCAAATATTGAATAAAATTGAAGTATTTGGAGATTATCTTGATTAACCTTCAGTAACCCAGCAGAACTGCTCCTCCCAGTCCTACCTTGCCTGTTCCTGGAGAGATCTCAGCTGCTGCCCAACCATAGCACTTCGGTGAGAAGGAGGGAGGGAGGTTTCTGCAACATCCTAACCACACCTGGATTTCCACCCCCCTACTCATCTACCGCCTGTTCTTGCTTGAGTGAGTGGAAAACCCCTCCAAAAAAAAAAATTAATAATAATGAAAAAAAAATTTCCTTTCCAGGGGAAATTCTGAGTCTTTGATGCTCCAGCTCAGAACTGAGTTTATTGAATACTTTCCAGTGAATGGAAATACCCAACCTGTGAATAGTTCTACCCAGTAAGCATTGAAACACTATGGCTTACACTCTGGTGTGTTCCTCTAGAACTTCTATAAAGCTGGGCAACTGTGTCATAATGTCATTCCTTAAAAGAAAAAAAGTGAACAAAAAAATAGAAATAGTTCCATTTTCAAGGATGCCAAATACAGAAAGCTTAAATTATTTAACAGAATGTATTAAAATAGGAAAAGGTCACTGACGGGGAGTGATTAAAATCATTGTTACTCATTATTACCACCAAAACTGTAGAGTTGTGAAAGAGAAATATAAGAAGTCTTGGTTTTTGATGTCATGGTTTATATCTTAATTTTGAATTATCTGCTCACTGAACTGAAGGGGAAAAAAATATTCTCTCTCTGAATCTTTCCAAAAAGCCATTACTAATGTAATTAGTGCTCAATTTGGCACTTGAATATATTATGGTCTAAGTGACAAGGTCATAGCTTTCGTCAGTTTAGCAACCTGACATTTTCAATAAATTCAGCAGCTAACAAAGATGTAAAATATTGCAGCTATACTGGGGAAGGCTGCAGCAATTTCAGACAAATTCCAGTTTGATGGTTTATTAAGTCTCTACAGCGTTAAAATAACATGCCAATGTCAGAAAGTAGAATGGCCTTGAGTACAGAGAGGGTGAGAGTCCAAACCTTGTGCTCAGCTCAATCTCTGTTCCACCACCCCAGCCAAAAAACATGGCCATTGCAGTCCATCCACACTGAGTGTGTGGGCTGAGTTCACTCTTGAAAGGGAAGAGGGCAAAGCAACTCAGCTTTTCTTCTCTGGGCTCTGCATGCTTCAAACATGGTTTCTCCTTAAAAACCCATCTCTTTGGCTTCAGTTTATCTCCTCGACCCAAGAACAAAATGCCACACCATTACACTGAAACGCTTTCAATCATATTTATTCACTCTTTGAACAAAATTACAGATCAAGTAACTGCAATGAAGAAAAAAACAAATTATTGCAAAACTTTGATAATTTCAAACTAAAAAACCTCTTACCTTAAAAAAAACCATGTTAAAGGTGAAAGTATATTCGGACACTTGTTTTACATGCTGATACACAGGCTCAAGAAATGAATCCATGAGGAAGTGTGTCAACTACTGCTCTTCAAAACCTTTCTATATAGTGATCTAAACCATCTTTTGCATTTAAATCTCCCTTTTGGCCTAACACCTTCCATCCATTTTATTTCACTCCTCTGGCTTTATGAATTTGTATGGGGGTTTTTGCTGGTTTGGTTTTTAAAAAGCAAATAAATTTTGTTTTTGTCATAGACACCAGCATAAAAGGCAAAACAATTTACAGGTAAGTACTGATTTTCCTAGATTGCTATGCTGAAAGCTACAAAACTTTACACTAAACTGTTACGCTTACTTATCTTGAAATGATACATTTCTGTTTGTCTAGTGGTCTGTGTTGAGCAACATTCTAGATGAGGTAGACTGAAGGAATATTTATCATTATAATGACATAAGTGTTGAAGGGTAGAGGGAACAAATTTGGCAAGGAATGTAATTACTCTTTCCCTCATGCTATTCCTTAATCTCTGGAATTTCATATAGTGCTACTAGCTGACTTTGTATAACCTGAGTTTTATCTCCCTGAAATCCCTGAGGCTTTATTTGCATTTTGTCTCATTTATTAATTTTTATAATGTTGGGGGTTTTTAGACTAATTGGAGGTAAAAGGCATATACTAATAGAGCATCTGCTAGTTCTGCTACATTTCTTCCCCCCTTTCTACCACTAACAAAAGGTGGATAAGAGACATGGAAAACACTATATTTTTAGAGGCTCAATGGAGCATGAGGGAAGAATTGGATTTATTGATAAGGAGGGAATACATTAAGTGCATAAAGGATGCACATTTGTAGCTAAAAAGCATGTGGCACTTGTTCTACTTCTTGCAGAACAGTATGTTCTAAAAACACAGCACTTAGTTTCACTTTTTTTGACTGAATGGAGTTTGAAGACAGTGATGAACTTTAAAAGGTTAGTGGCTATAAAGTTTGCTCCTATAAAACTTACCAGAAGATCTCTTCCCAGTCTGCTAAGACTGCCTATGTCCATGACTCACATGTCTGCATGTATCTAGAAGGAGCAAGAAATTCCTGAGCACTAACCATAAAGGGCTTCCATGGATCCTTTTCTCCCCATTCCATAACCTTCCTCCTCCAGCACAATCAAGGTACCACTGTAACCACCTGTGCAGCTCAGGGCAGAAACTAATGCTCAGAATGCAGAGCAGGAAAATGTCACAGTTGTGCCAGGAAACACCTGCTGAGCTTTGCTGGGTAAAGAACCCTCAAAACAAAATCATCAAAGAATGAACAAAACAATGACAAAAACACCTGTCAAACAGTTGCAGTAAAATATACAAGAAAGGTTTTTCTGGAAGTCAAATCAGCACCTTGTTTTATATTGCTAAGTCCTAGAGGGGAAGCTCAAACCAGAGTCTCATCACTACAAAAAGAATAAAACTTATCCCTTAGAAAACAGGTCAAGGTTGTCATCCCCTCTTCCCCAAATCCATCAGCTTGGCAGTAAGGATGGGTCTTGAAGCCTTTGAATTAGCTGGGTTTCAGTGGTTTAACATTTGCTAATCAGTTTGACCACAGCTCCTTAGACTCATGCATCCATCATGGTATTTTTGCTGGACAGACTCAGGGCTACTTAGCTGCTAAAAATCAGGTGTCTTCAGGCCAATATGGCCAAAGTAGAATCACACTCTGGTGAGACTCAATACAGGTATCTGCTACTGCACAGAACAAGTAAAAAAATTCTATTTCTCATTTTAAACAAAGTATAATTAACCCAAGTCCATAAAGGCGAGACATCTGAGGACAAGCAATTGACAGGATAACAAAGCTAAGCCTTTTCTAAGAATATTTTGAACACCAGCTGGAAAGCAGAGAGGTTTTTAATACAAATTTCAAAGAAAAAAAATACCCTCTTTGGTGAGATTTGACCAGGCCCCAGCTAATGCACAGAAGCACAAGAAGCTGAGTCTATAAGTGCCCTTCAGAGAGTGCCCAGCCCAGGCACACACACAAAGGGTTATCCACAAAGAGTCCATGCTCTGCCATCCCACCTGGCAGCAGCTTCACATGGTAGCACTAATGACCCATCTACTGTAAACCAGCCTCACCTCACCTACTGCAAATAGAGCCAAATACTTCACAGAAGTCAAAGTGCTTGCTCAAAAAAAAAAACAACAAAAACCTGACAGTCTGATGTGAGACACAAACACAAGTGCAAGTGACAAGTAAGAGGCAGAGCTGGCTGAAGCCAGGACAGGGAACCCACAATGCAGTCACATGGAAGTATGTACATGCTCATCTTGACTGAACTCAGATGAGTATTTCTGGCAGAGAAGGAAGAACAGTCACTGTTAGTGATGCATCTTCTGTGCACCAGAGAAGGACTCAGTGAGGTCAGAGCCAGCCAATGTCTCACAGGCCTCTTCACATCTACAGTCACCTGAGGTATGGGAGCAGGAGTCAGCTTCTGTCCCCTTCCACTGATAAAGCAGAGTCTACCTGTTTTCTTTTTCAGGATTTGTGCTCTCTAAAGTTTCTGTTAAAATTAGAGAATTAATTTCTTCTTCTATAATTAACCTATCATAAGCATTCATGGGATCATCCTTTGCAGAGCTCTGAAAGAGAAGAACATTTTTAACAGTATTTCCTCATGGCAAGTGTTGTTTTTTCAAACCAATAAGACAGACCCCTGTTCCCCAACATATATAACACCCTGTATTATGGTGAAAAGCCAAGGTAGCTGGGCCATAAATTGTGCTTTTCAGAGCCATGGCTTAGGCCTGGATGACAGAAGAGATGTCCTTTGGAGATGAGGAACTGAAAGTTGGTCTCCACCTTTAAGGGTGCTTTCAATTACAGCCAATGGGTGAAGCTCAGGCAGGAGGATGGAGATCTGAGCATGTACACACTTTGAAGAGTTTTCACTGAGCACACAGAGACAATTACTTGGGGCAGTAACAAAGTGCTTGTGAAAGCACAACAAAGTGTAACAGATACCACAGTTAGGACCCTCATGGCCAAGAGTTCCATCCTGGAGAACAACATTCCCCATCTCATGTCAAGGTTTGAATTAGGGCTTGTCAGCATACTTCCTTTATGATTTTTATAAAGGGTGACTGAGAGAGATTTATTTAGAAATAAGTTTCCATAATGGGTATTATGTTTATTCTCCCCAAAATAAGGCACCACTGCAAGTCTTTCATCAACCAAAGCTTGAAACAACTATAGCTGGTTTTGTTCTTTTGCCAACAAGGAGCTAAATGTCTGATTTACTTCTTAGCTAACAAATTATGATAAACGTGAGAGTGCTAAAAATGTAAGTTTCTGGAAGTCAAACACAAATAGCTTCATTCAGGATCATAAATATGATTAAGTAGAAAAAGACGTATATTCAGCAGAAGTCACTTAACGGAGTTGCAAAAACAAACAAACAAAAATCCTCAAACCAAAACCCACACAGCAAAAGAATCCTGACAATCAGAAAACTGATACCCAAAAAAACCCAACCTGAAACAATTTACTTAAGGGACTAGCAGTCTGGAGTAACAGAATAATGCAATTCTACTAATCTAACTAGAGAACTATATACAGTTTGAGCTAAGTTTTGGGTAACTGTTTCTGAACAATTCCTAGTATTGTAAATACTTAATCTTCATATGATATACTTACCTATATACAGTTAGTTATAAGACAGAAATAGGAAAAAGAAAACTGCAAGCCTAGAGATCCCCATTCAATGGATTTGTAGGCCCAACAGCTTCTTACTAACCTGGGAATCCTCATTTTGCTCTCCAAACATGCGCTTAAGAATTTCTCTAGGGTCCGGAATTGGTGGAAGAATCAGTATCTTCAGCCTTCATAAAGTTAAAAACAAAATGTTTGGATGAAAGATATATTAATTTAAAAATCAACATGTCAAAATCATGTCTGGATACAGTCAAGAAAATCTGTGGAGTCAGCTTTGTCATCACTGGCCAGCCTTCATTTTCAGTGCAATTGTACCCATTTCTTATTTTTACTCCTCAAAATAAAAGGAAAGGGGAACATTGACACAGACAGATTCTAAATAACTTTCACTCTTGACAAAGACACCAGCAAATGTAGGGAGATCATTAATTACCTTTTCAGATAAACTAGTAGAACTATTGTAGATACTGCTACTATTAATGGAAGGGCAATTATTAGAACAAAATAGATTGTAGAGTCCCTCTTCTCACCTGGAAAACAGAAATTGGAGAAATTTAGCGACATTTTGAGAGGCTTTTTAGAAATAATGACAACAAATTAGTCAATTCTCCATTTTGTTTATAGACTCAGTGCTTTTTCAAGTACAGTAGCACTTTTGTAGGCAAGGACAGGCTCAGTTTCCAAAAATGGGATTATAATATAGATGTATTTGGCAAGAAAATGCAAATGAGCAAGACTCGAGGCTGAAAAACTGGCTACACTGGACATTGCACAGCAACACAGACGGCACCACCATCAACATATACAGCAGTACAGGCTGGCACTGGTGGTGCTGCTGAAGAACTAGAGCTCTTCTGCCCTCTTTTCACTTAAAATTAAATATATGGATTAACCACACAATGCAGGGAAAAGTGCTCTCACCAATGCTCTTTTCTTCACTCCAGTCACTATGGAAATCACTGTTGTAACACTCGGGCTTCGGTTTTGCTCTCACTTTGAAGGTGTACTTGCTATTAGCATCAATGCCAGCAATTGACACAGAATTCATTTCAGACTAAGGTAAAAAAGAAAAGGTAATTAGCTTTGTTCAATTACCAGCATATTCTCAGTCACTTACATGCCTACTTATACTGTGCAGCTAATGTCTTCTGAATGTTTTGATGGAAGACCTTTTCATGACTAGATACCTCATTAAAAATAGGACATAGTGGCATTTAACAAGCACAGAGTGCATAAATGCACATTCCAAAACTAAGATTTAATCTCATTCACTGCTACATCTATCATGCAGCATTTGGCATCAATGATTAAACTAAGACTTAGCACTTGGAACAGTGCCTTTTTATAATCTTTTTTTTTTCCCTGCTTCTGAGAAACATCTGTGATTTACACTGCCTTCCCTTCTTGTAGGGCAGCATAACTTTGACCATATCAAAGCGTTCTGTGGTGCCTCTACAGATAAGAGCATGTATTAGATAGGATTGAACTGCACTTATTTTTTATCCTAAGTGCCAGTTTTGTGGGGAATGTTGACAGCATTCAAGTTTGGGATAGAATAAACAACTAAACATGCTCCACAGGAGAAGACTGCCACTCACTTTGAAAGTTATCACGCTGCTTTTACCATTCTGATCAAACAGTACATTCAGTTTGGCTATGGACATACAGTGTGAGTCCATCCAGACACTGAACTCAATGCTTTTTATGTGTACACTAAAATCAGTGTATCTAAGAGTGCACACCTCTTTCTTCCCCTCCATCCTCAGTCTTTATCCCCTTGCTTTTCTGTATGAGATTCTCTGTTCTTGTGTGCACCAGCAGTTGATTTTTCTTTAGGGCAATCAGGTCACATCATTCAAGACCAAAACTGTCACACGACCACACAGACCAACAGCAGGAAAACCCAACACCAAGACACCAGAGCCCATATGACTGAGAAACAAACAGGCACCATTTCCTGATAGTTCAGTAAATCCTTCTTTATCAGACTCTTCTTACACACTAACGAATTGCCCTAACAAATGATGGGAAGGATTCATAAGACTTGCATGAATTTTGATGTACAGCTTTTAGTAACATAAACCTGCTTTATGAGAGAAAAACCTTACATTCGCACAGCACTTGCAGCTCTGGCACCTGACCCATTCATATGCAACACATGCAACTGCTCATTTTCAACAGCAAATATTACAAAGGATTCATAGGAAAAAAAATCAGTAATGAAAACTTACTGTAATGATCTGACCAATGTCCAAATCACCATTGCAACATTTAACTTCGTACTGTAAACAACTTTTTGGAAAAGTTTCTGATTCACTCCATTTTACATCAATTTTATCATTAGTCTTTGACAATGTCAATTGTCTTGGTGTAGCAGGTTTTACTGAAATGCAAACTGGAATAATTAGTTCAAAAGTCTATTTCACCGCTTACAAAAATTGTTCAGTCCTGCATTGCAGAATATTACACTAATTTAAGAAGAGAAAGAGGAGAAAGTTAGCACCAAAAAGTCAAAAAAGAGTAAATCCAACTAAAGAATAAGAGTAGAAGTGAATGAAGTAGAAGAAAAAGTGAATGAAGTAGAAGAAAAATTACCCCTCCACTCTCCCCCCCAGATACTCACCCACAGAAAACAAACTCTTGTCTATATAATTTCAAATCAAATATCCATAGAAGAAGGGAGCATCTAATCACATTGTTTCATTCATACTTTATGAGGTGGAAGTTTCTCAAACAAACCAATATACTACCAAACTTCTTATTTACATTATATTTTTATATATGGTGTTAAACTCACCAAGGGTGGTAGGATTTCTACTTGCACACACAGGTCTAATTTCTTCAGAATCATCTCTAATCAGAATACTTATAGCAGGGTAAGTACTGGTGACTTTTGGAAAGGTAAGATTGAAAATGCATTCAAAGATTCCTTGGTCTACAGAAGAGTTGACACACTTCTTAGGATTTTTCAAGCCATCAAACCTAGAGGAATAAAATTATTTTTGTAAACTTCAGATGAAAAGAACAAAAAGGGGAAGGCTTGTTTTTAAATGTGTGTTACAAATTCCAAAGACTGATCTTGCATTAAAGCTATGCTATGCATATAAAAAAGCAAAGTAAGACGCCTTTAATTTATCTCAAGCTTTAGAAAGAGTATTGGTTTTGTGAAGAGTGCCAGGGAGCAGAAAGAAAGGCAGATTTGTTTTATATCAAAGAGAAAACTGCTGTCAGCTTTGGTTCATATTTTCCACATGGGAGAACAATTCCAAGGTATAAAGAATATTTAGAAAACAAACTAATTTGGACCACTTCTTGTCAACAGAATTTCACTGCTGTGATAGAATGAGCTGGTCAATCTCCGTTAGCTCTGCCTCAAGTATCGCAGCTCTTGAGACAGTTGAGTTTCACCTATTTACCTGATTTACTTTTCAAAATGTCAGTATTCCCTTCAAATAATAGAGAAGTTAGGAAGACAAACTTCTTCCTTGCTTCTCTTTGTTGCCCAAGCCTCAATAAAAATACACCAGTAGCCCTTCCTCCCACAAAAAACAAACCAAAAAAACCCACCTCACCAGCATTTTGAAAAATATATCTTTCAGTCTAAAACTGAAGTTTTTTCCTAGTTTTTGGCTTTAAAATCTAAAAGTTATTATTCTTTCAAAGCAGCATGAATTAAAACACTTTGCAGTCACTGCAGCTACATCTTCCATTAAAATTAAGGGCAGGTTGAAAATAAATAGCTCAAATCTAAAGCATTATTCCAGCAACTATCCCTATACCCAGAAATTCAAATCTTCAACCCTGCATTGGTCCCATTCTTGTAACAAAAGAAAAAATCTGAGTAGCAGTGCAGACAGGGAACAAACAGTCCCCCCACATTTAACTAAAGCAGCAAGTTTTCTGCCCAAATGCCCTGAATGGAACTGCTGGCCTGCAAGACTGCCACTGGAAAAGAAGAGCAAAAAGTTTATGTAGCCAATAAGACAGAAAGCTGATTTAAAACTATGACATGGGGCTTTCAAAAAGAAAACCACTATTTCTACAGAAGCTAATGCAATCTGGCATTTCACAAGCCCCATCAAGGTGAAGAAGGATGCATAGATTAGCATGTACAGCTATCAATGCCAAGAGCTGGCTCACACAAGTCTGCTCCTTTGGAACAAGACACCATTTATGGCAGTCCACTGGCCAGCAGGGATGATGATGATGATAAAGAGATGTTTTTCATAACTTTAAAGGTGAATCAGTTATTTAGGACATTGAAGATGCAAACAAAAGTACTACTAAGAGTTATCAATGTTTTCATACCATTTCTCAGTGGTTTATGAACTAACACATACATTAGTGAGTGATTCTAACTTAAACAGCCAATTTTGTTGGACTGCAGGTAAAGAAATTAATACATTAGTCTAGCTTAGTTCTTAATTATTGCCTCTCTGAATCAAGTGCCTAATGAGAAAAATATAGAAAAAGATTGTAAGGCAACAGCAGTTATGTTAATATGGGCTACAGAAGCAGACACAAAATAGTTATATCAACTTCCCAAAAACTCTTGGCCACAGCAGGTTCTGGCCCCTTCAGGGGTAAAGTTTTCTGTTGGATAGGACTGAGCACTTGGACACAATGCCCTGGAAAATTTCAAAGCAACAGGAGGCACACAAATGGAATGTGTAATGTAAAACTAAAGATTAGCCCTGAAGTACTTTAGAGCTGGGAATACAAATCTCCTACCAACCAGTAGAACAAGGTGTAGTTGGTGTCACTGCTTGCATTCTCCCCAGGACGCCAGGTACAAGACATGTACTCCAAATTGTGCCAAACACAGCTCAAGTCAACAGCAGCAGTACCTGGAATACCTGCAAGACAAGTTGGAAAGGTTCTCTAAGATTTATTTTGTCCAAGTTTTCTCCCCTGTTTCCAGAAGTAAAACATTTCATTTTATGTAACTGAAACTGGAGGGCAGAAACGGGTTGGTTACCTCTCAGACTACATTGCCTGTTCAGCACAACAAATTATGAATTCCAGCTGTTTAGAGCTTGCAATGGCTGAAAACTCAGAATTTCTAGAGGCAAGCCAACCACAACAGCAAATCCCAGCATTCACCATGGCTGAATTGCTACTAAGAGTTACCCAATGCTTAAGGACAAGGCAATGAGTCAGGAAAATATTTATTTCTGTTAATCTACAGATACTTTAAAAATAAGTCAAAGTAGCTGGTAATTAGAGGGAAAACTATAACAAAGCTAAATGCTATTACAGCCATCAATGTCAACCATAATTGAAGGCTGACTATTTTTATCTTCTCCAGATACAGTATTAGTTGCTTGGTATTCTGAATATGGAAAAGCCTCTGAGCTTTAAATACCGACAAAAGAAACACCAGGTAAGTTGACTTTCTAATTGAGACCCATATAGCTTTAGACATTAAAATTCAACAGTTGGAAACTCAAATCACATAAATACAAATGAGTACATAGCAATTGTGAATAGGTCTATGGATTGCCCAGGCAGAGCAATTATAGAATAAAGTTTTTCATATTCAATCTTGCATTTCTATGTGAGCTCTTTACACTGTATTACCGTATTACATTGCATTGGAAACTTTTTCATTGTAACAAGTAGCAACATCTCCATGAACTAAAAACTAAATGCATGTTAAAGCTGATCGACTTTGAGCATCCAAGCTTGCATTCTCCCTGAAGCAGCAGCTAAGAGCATAGGGAAATGAAACTGGTTTTCTTATTCCAAGAAGTATATAAAAGTACTTTATCTGCAAACAGGCTTTAAAATCCCCAGCCTGTTAAGTACACTGTCCTAACAATCTGCTTCCCTGATTTTCCAGAACCCTTCTGGCAGACACACACACAGGCTTGATAAGGCCTCTGATTCTCCCAGTCACATGTGGTTTTCATCCACATCAAGTCATGCTCCTGGGATAAGAGCAGCTTTTAGGCAAGAGACACATTTCCTTGCTGAACATCCTAATTTCAAGCATTCAGCAAAATACATTATTCATCAAAGTCTGCTTCCTAACAATTTTGCTGTGGACCCCTCACTTCTGTATGCCAAGAAACAAAAAATACTTTTTCTCTATTCATTTTGCTATGCTTTGTAACCCCATTCATCTCTTTCAAAAAAGACAGAATCCTATTACAATTATTTAAGTAATTTATTTGACAAGTCATTAAATTTGCTAGATTCCTCCCTCCTACATGGACAACTGTAGGGTTATTTTAGGGACTTCTGTTTATAAAGAAAAATAATACAAAATAAACTGACTTAGATGTTAGCCATGAAGGCAGAAGGCTTAATGGAGTATAAGGTATCTCTTATCCCACAGTCACCACACAGCAGGAAGCAGAGAAATAACAAGAACCACATTACTGTTTTGGAAGGGCACTTCAATATTACAAGCTTGCCCAGAAGACTCTAAGCACACAAAGACCCAGTTGTGTTTAAATGTGGTATAATCATTCTGTTTAAGCTCCATCAATCAAATCAGCCCTTGTGCCTGGTTGAGAAGAGAAAAGAAGAGGAGAGGAGAGAGAGGAGAGAGGAGAGAGGAGAGAAGAGAGAAGAGAGAAGAGAGAAGAGAGAAGAGAGAAGAGAGAAGAGAGAAGAGAGCCATGTCTCCTCAGGCCAAGAGGGGTCTGGCTGCTGCTGGTGTTACCTTTTGGTGGAAGGGAGGTCTCCACCCAGGGGCTAGGCTCACTGGTGTTGTCCTTCTTGCATTCACTTCTCACTCTGAGGCGCATTTCCTCATTCAAGCGCACATCCATCACACGGAAACGACTCTTACTCCACTTCTGGGTTCAGAAGGAAGGAAGAAAACCAAAACATTTGTCATACCATCTCAGACACATGGGAATTCCTACCAGTGTAAGGAGATATTGCAGCCCTTCAGAAAGACTACAGCTCAAAGCCAAAGGAAAACAGTGTCTGACTACATGGGAAGCCTCAGCAACACTTGGTTTTACTTTTTGCTTCTCCAGGCCCAGTCAGAACTCACAGTGAAAAACTACTCCTATCCCTGTGACGTACAGGCATAAGCAAAGGCTACACAGAGATCCAGAAATAGGTATAACATGGAGGAAAATGATCCTAGAATAAGTCTTCATGGATTATGCAAAATAAGCATGTTTATACTACATGCTTACAGATCTGACCTTCACCTTTCTGCGTATGTGTACAAGAGGGCATGACCAACAGAATAAAGAACATTTGAAGACATAACCAAAAAGCAGTGAGAAGAGTTTGCATCATTTAAGGTGCAAAAGAAAAACCTATCAAAACAAACCCATAAATGGCTATTAAATGCAGTGATACCACATCAAGCCCAAGTAGCTCATGATCTTCCATTTTTTAATATGTTTGTGCGAGAAAAAGGCTCACCCTTGAGCATCTTTTGCTGGGCTAGGAGGATACATTTTAGTTAACTGGAAACTGCATACAAAACAAATATCTTTGTTATAGCCAAAGAATGTTGTAACCACGCATGTATAAAAATAATAAATATTAGCACTAATGAGAGGGCAAAGAAATCAAACAAATGTACAGATTAGGTTTGTCTGGATTTGAAAGACAGACATCTGCCAATGACGGCAGGAACCTCCCTTGGAAAACATGACCCCCTTCCCTCTAAATTACTATAACTCTGAAATTAAGGGTCTTTCAGGCAAAGAGATATGGGAAAAGGAATAACAGTTCTTTACTAGTATGTACCTGTAAAACAAGGCAAGCAAACAACACCACCGGCAGCAAGAACAAGCAGAGCCAGAACGCAGTGCCAGCCTCTCTGGGCTGCCGGCACCTTCCCCTTCGGTGCAGTTCCGCTCACAGCCGGCAGGGGCGCCGGTGGCTCCCGGCCGGGCAGGGCGGGTGCGATGGTTCCCCGCGCCTGCAGGGGGCGCTGTGGCGCGGGCTCGGCTGTCTCTGCCCGTGGGCAATGGCGGCGAGCCGGGGGCAGCGATGGGAAAGGGGCTTCCTTTACAAACCCCCCGGCGCAGGCGGGCCCGGGCCCCTCTGGATGGCGAAATGGGCCGCACAGGAACCTCGGAGCGGCGGCTGGGACGGCAGGGGCGGGCACACCCTGGGGCAGCAAACAGCCTGTATCAGAAACTCTGCAGCTCTGCGGGAGCCGCGGGCTGTCCCAGCAGGCGGGGGCTGTGGGGTTACAGTGCAGCGAAAACCCGGAGCAGCAGCAGAGAAGCGGCAGGGCTGGGCTGCGGCAGCCCAGCTCCTGAACACGGCCAGGAGAGGCTCCCTTAGAGGGGCTTGGGGTCCCGTTTTTTCCCCCTGAGGTAACCAAGTAGATGTGTATAAGTGTTTTGGTCCAGTCAATAGATTGTTAATAAAGTTAGCAGAATAGGTAATGAGAATGTATTAGAGTGAAGAAACAATTTGAAAATGTTCAACTATTACCTATCTCGAATGTTAGAGGCAATAATACCTTTCTTGGACCCACTCAATTGTGTCTTGGGTGACTGCTGGGTTAAATAGTTAAACTGTGTTAGGATGAGCGGATAGCTCAAGTGGAACGTCAGGTGGGCGAGGGTTCCAACCACAGGCCAGAGTGCTCTAGAGAGTTCTACAGCCGACATCATCACATCATCTCGTACGTCATCAAGAGAGCTCAGGATTGGACAGCAGAAAGAGCCAATGGAATCAGCCCCTGGGAAAATGATTGGTCAGGAATGCACCATTGAATGAACCAATGACACCAGATATGTAAATAAGGCATCAGAAGCGAACTGACCAATCAGAGAACGAGTCACACACTATATAAACTGTTCTAGTGGTGAGCACGAGGTGTTCCTGAGGTAGCTTGTTACTGAGGGGGTGCGCAGCGTTCTGTCCGCGCTGTTGCAGTATCTCTGCCTTGCTTTGCCTGGCTGTGGGGCTGCTCCCCTCTGCCCCTCCCCGGCTGCCTTTTAATAAACCACTTACTATACTTGACAAATTTGTCAGTGTGTTTCTGACAGATGGTAAGGGTCCTTTCTAGTGAGGTACAGCATTAATAAGGTCCCAGTCCAACAGCTGCTCTTAGGAGCAGAGCCTCACTCACGGTAGGAGAAAATAGCAGGAGACAGGATTCCTCAGTGATGGCAAATTCTTCCCACAGTGACTGCACCTTCTGATTCCAGGAGCGAGAGAGAGCTCAGAGCTGAGCCCAGCTCCCCATCCCCCGGCCAAAATCTCAACATATCGCTGCCCTTCCCAAGAGAAAAGCCCCCAGCTAAGGGGCAGCAGCCAGCTGCACCCTTCCCCTCAACCTTGGCCACTTTTTTGTCTCTTTTACATGCTGGTCATTATCATCTCTTAGCAACAAATGGGAGAAAATTCCATAGGAGAAAAAGAAAGGAAGGGGGAAAAAAAGTAAGAAAATAAAAGGAGAAAGAAAAAAGAAGGAAAGAAAAAAGAAGGAAAGAAAAAAGAAGGGAGGGGAAAAGAAGGGAGGGGAAAAGAAGGGAGGGGAAAAGAAGGGAGGGAAAAACAAGGAAGGGAAAAACAAGGAAGGGAAAAACAAGGAAGGGAAAAAAGAAAAAAAAGAAGGAAAAAAAGAAGGAAAAAAGAAAAAAAAAGAAAGAAAAAAGAACAAGAAAAAAACAAGAAAAAAATTTTTTAAAAAAATCCTAACCTCCAACAGGTTCTATGAGCAAAAAGATGCCGCAAGATGAAACAGTCTAGTTCATCCTGTCCTGTGAGACTGCTGACAACCTTAACATCTGTTAGACCCTTCCACAAACTCATTCAGCTTGTTAACCAAGGAGACTTTCTGTTTGTTAAGTTGTTAAAGAACCAATCAAGAGAGGTAAATAGGTTTCTGCTGTGTTAGCAGGTTCAGCTGGCTCATCTAAAGGTCCAATGAAGATCATTAAAGATCATTAGTATCAAAAATGAAACATCACCCTTTTAATTTTTATTAAATTAGCTCAGCTGTTTGCAAAACCACAGAGTCACAGAATCATAAAATGGTTTGGGCTGTAAGGGACCTTAAGGGTCATGTAGTTCCAACCCCTGTGCCATGGGTAGCTGCCTTCCACTAGACAAGGTTGCTCAATGCTCCATCCAAACTGGCCAAAAGACATCTTTACTCATGTCCAGGATATCCTGGAGCTGTCAGAAAAAATACAGTAGTCAGCATGAAGCAGCCGATGTAAGCATCAGACTGTAAGACTTGTAACAGGGCTCAACAACAAAGGACTGCTTCAAGAGGCATCATATCAATTGTAACCATATCTGAAATAGCAGCACTGCCTGCCCCACAGCTGGCATCTACCAAAGGCTTCAAATTCCCATGGTTTGGAATGATGGACTTACTTTCTTACTGGCAATAAATTTTAAGAATACTTCTCCTACAGCCCACAGCAATGGCCACCATGGCACTGCCCTGACCAAACACCAGCTAATCCACAGCAAGGAGCACATCTGGGCTGCAAACCATCTAGCACAGAAAATGAAAGCCCAAAACAAACAAGTTTTATGACTTCTGTTCCAGTGAACAAACATGCTCCATATTGTCTTCAAAACACAACTCCCCCATAAATAACTGTAAGGGCAGGGAGAGGACAAATGGGGGAATGTTAATACTTGGCATTACCTCCAAAAGATGCAATGCTGTCAACCACAGCTAAATCTGCAAGTCTCTTTAAACTGAGTTCAAAGTAAAGGAAACAAGCCTTTGCAAATTCTCATTTAACTCTTACGGATGTAGACTGCCCTGTATCTATTTTTTCTAGAAAGCTGCATAAGCGAAGACTGAAACAAGACTTTTCCCATTATTATTACAGTACTTTTGTGTTACCATCAGCTCTCAGTTATCAGAGAGCAACAGACAGATTTTTCTGATCTGAAGATCCCATATGCTGGTATGATTAATTTTTGAGGTTTTGATCCCACGATAAGAATGAAATGCTATATTATAATTGCATTTATATATGTGTATATGCTCACACACACAGAGTTCTATCACAGTAAGACATTTACTGGAACACAGAGTTTAAAGTGGTGATGTACTTACTCTTCTGTTCTCAGGAACCCCATTAATGATGATGTCACTGGAATACTCTAGGTTGCAGCTACTGCTGATGTTCTCTGGGGGGTTCCATGTCCAGTTTAGAGTACAGATATGGATAAATGAATAGTTCAAGTTGGATGGAGATGGAAGAATTTTTGCTCCTAGAAGAAAGGAGTTATCAGTGTAACAATCCTACTGGCAGATTTTTAACTGTCTGACAGAAAAGAACACAAGTAACTTCTGAACTTCATCAGCTCATACTTGCTATCAGATAAACTGCTGCTCACTGAAGTTACCTCAACCCATCAATACTTGTTACCTCAACCCATCAATAATTTAAATATGCACAAATTAACTGAAAAATAATTTTTAAGAAATTGTAGCCTGCAGCAATGTAGTGGCTGTGGTACTCAAGCTTTTGCATGTTACGGGAAGATGAGTCGAGTGCTGAAACTTTAATAAAAACAGTATATACATTTCGTGGAGCAATTAATACTTTGCTCTCCCCAAAAGTTATCCATCAACACAGTTTTAAAGAGAAATCCTTAAAAAGACAAGTGATTACATCTTGCAAGCAATAGCTGTACGTTAGAAGCACAATTTAAGCAGATTGCAAGCAGAGCTTGCAAATATGAGAACGTTAACAAGCAACAAGAAAACCACATCACTTTTTCAACTACCTATTAATGCTATGTTCTGGCACAGTGAGCAAAACCAGTGTGGGACAAGTAGTAATTTACTGCTGGCACACTTCAGTGGTACAGCTTTTCACCTCCCCAAAAGACAGACAGAAGCAGAGCAGGGCCATGACTCAGACATGGCCACAGCGATAAATCCCTTTGTGCACTAACCCCTCCTTACCTTGTGCACCGAGTTAATGCCTACTCAAGACCCATAACACAGCTTTGAAGGTCATATTAGAAAACAAAGAAGGGAAATGTGGCAGAAAAAGGCAAACTTCCAGGAAAAAGTGAAGTATGTGTCAGACATCAATTCTAGAAAACATCACCAACTGGGATTTCCCTAAGAATGAGAAAGTAGTTTGTTTGGGTTTTTTTAAGGACTACTCTATGTATGACAAGATATTGAATCAGAAGCCCAGTGAGACTGTTTCTCAGGATATCTCCAGGTATCATCACTGAGGAACCACCACTTGTTTGTCTGTGGACAGAGTGCACCCTTGTTACTCAATAGTTTCACAAACACTTCAAACAGATATCAGCTAGTGCTGCAGGTCTTGCTGTCCCAGGGAACCAAGTTCAACCCATCCCAGTATTTAAGAGAGCTCATAGGAAAAAGGCAGAATAATTCCATCAAGAACAGTTTTTCCATCCAGGTCACAGAGCAGCCCTGCTTCCTTCTGCTAGCACAAGGAAGAGGGAAAATAGAGAAGCAAAGAGCTTCCTTGAGCAAGAATTCTGCTCAAAGTATCAATTACACCATTATCTTACATTTCCCAAAAGCCAGAGCAGCCAAGTCTTGCATGGATTTCTGGAGCTCTCTCAGACCTTTGCATAGTTCAAGGACAGGCAATGGTATTACCATCCGTGTGTCCATGTGTATGCATAGATAATGGATGCTTGCACAGATAATGAGAATAATTACAAAGATTCTCTGATTTAGTCTGAATATGGTTGGTTTGTTTGAATACTTAAAACTTTTGGGATTTTTGTTTGTTTGTTCAGTTTTATATCAACTGTAAAACTGAACATCAGGAGCAGAAAAGATAATTTTTTGTTCTTGCAAAAATACAGTCTCCAGGGAGAAAACTGAACCTTGCTGGAACATTTTTGCCTGTTACCTGCTCCAGTAACAAAAACTTAGGACAGGCTTTAGGAACAGCCTTGGGGCATTAAGTTTGCAAATACTAAGTCATTCTGATCATATATATTAAAAAAAAAAAAAGTTTTTCAACAAGAGCACACAGCTCTAAGCATTCCATTTTTTCATGATCATACATTTTTTACCTACAATGGGCACAAGCCATTAAAAAAACCAGCATCCTTGACTGCTATTCTGAAGTTCTAAAAATTTTCTTCTAATAGGTTTGATTAGAAGCCATTGTGCTTAAGTTTGCAGATTTCTTGCCACACAAAGAAGTGTGGACGTTCAAAGTTTATAAATTAATCAATAAGTTGTATTAGCATAAAAAGTTTAAATCTAGTGGGGTTTCAATTAATCTACAGAATTCTGAAACATGTGTTTTAATGTTACATTCAGCTTTTATTCATAGGTTAGGTCAATCTCATACTTTTGTCTGTGCAAAATATAGAGTCTCAATCTTTCATTATTAAAATTTCTATAGCAATTTGGCAGAACAGCTCAATGACCAACTACAAAATGTAGGCAAACCATTATTTCACTCTTAAAAAGCAAAACCACAGTTGTGCTTTTAAGAAAAGAAGCACAGCAGTAGCCAGCAGAGATTAGCGGAGGCATAGAAAACAGATTATTTCTGAAAGTCCTAACAAGGAAAAATCCGCAAATCCTTTGCATCAAGTACCATGTGAATGTTGTAAAGAAATAAAAAACTCATCACATTTTTATTTTGTCCTCCTGCATTCTCTGAAGGTTGATTTCATAGTTGTAAACCGAATTGTAGACAGCTGAAAATAATAATTCTATAATGTCTGCAGCTGGGTTTTCTGATAACATGAGCAGAGAATAAAGCTTCAAGCCCGGGTCCTTATGAAGCACTTGCAGACACACACGCATCTTTCCTAAAACTAAACATTCGTGCTTTCAAAATCGGGAATACTAAAGGAAGGGCAAAGGCACAGAGCGAGGGAGGCTCTGCGTGCCCGCACCCGGCGGAGTCGGTCCCGCACCGCCGCAAGACGCGAGCCCCGGGAGGAGTGCGGGGGTTCTGCTTGGGGTTTTAAGACAGAGACAGTCCCGGGAAACGAAGATGGAGCTTGAAATATTTCTGCCGACCCTGTCAAGCTCTGCGTTCCTGAAAAGGGAGAGCAGATTTTCAGCATCCCCGCTCCCGGTAAGCGGCAGGGCAGGGCGCGCCGCCGGCGCTGCCTCGCACACGGCTGACGAGCTTCGGATGATTTCTGCTACAAAATGAAAGCATTTCCCTTGCATCCATGCCCGCGTGTGCGCGAAGCTCACGGCCGAGCCGCCCGACCCGCGCAGGGGGAGAGCCTGGAGCGGCCGCCCCAGCCCCAGCACCGCGGCTGCGGACAGGGAGCGCTGCCGGTCCCGAGCCCCGCCGCCCCTTCCTCGCCAATCCCTTCCTGCTCCTACCTGCAGCCACCACCCAGCAGACGGCGAGGAGGAGCGGGCAGGGCAGCGGAGCTGCTGCGGGCACAGCCATGGCTCGGCCACCGCAGCGCGGCCCCTCGCTCCCACTTCCCGTCGAAGGGCCGGGCCAACCGGGAAGGGCGGTGTGACGAGCCGGGACGGGACGGGACGGCCCGCCCAGGTAATCTGAGCCGGGCGGGAGTAGCGGCCCGGCCCCGCCACCAGACCAGCACCGCGCTGGGCTGGGCAGCGACGGCAGCATCGCAGGGTCCCACACTGCCCTCCCTCTGTTGACACCCCTCTGTCGCCACATGTGCTGCCCCTGCACTGCCCTCCGCTCTCTGCCGCCCGTCGCTGCTTCCCGCACGCTCAGCACAGAGACACTTCACAGACCAAATTCGATTAGAAAAGACCCTGAGATCATAGAGTTCCCCTCCGCTGGAGCCGTCGGTGCCTCTCGGAGCCGGGACTTGGCCGTACCGCAGTCGCGGAACCGCAGCGATGCCGCGGGACGCGGGCGGTGCCCACACAGCCCCTGCGGGGACCGCACCTGCTCCGCGCCGCTACTCCGTCAGCCCCGGGCCCTCCATGTCCCCTCACATGGCACTGCAGCGCGGCCATAGACTCACAAAGATCTCGTTCTGTGAGTCAAAGTCATCTTCCTTTTACAACCGGTTTTACACTGGTCTGCTACAGCTATTGAACCGTGACCCAGACGGGGTATGGTTCATATGCTCTCCCATGAAAGCAGCTACGTTAGCACAGCAGTTCTCTGCATGTCGGAGCAGTTATTCACCCCGTAGCAGAATACCGCTTTTTGAAATCCCTCCTGAAAATTCAGCTAATTTCTACAGTTCTCATCAGTGCTAAAAATGCATATTGTTTGGTCTTCGTTTTTGGGTTTTTTTTAATGTGCTTTCTACAAACTTCCCCAAATGCCCTCTGCTTCAGCCCCTTCCACATACACTTAGAATTTTGCTCTCACATTTATGGGTATGATGCAGCAAGTTTTCCAAAATTTTCACAGATTTGGGAATAGGGCGTAAGTGCTATTTTGATAAATTTCAGGAGAATAAAATATTTGGGATAAGGCGTTTCCTTCTGAACTAGAATTTTGTGGTAGCTAGCAAGCTTGGTCCTAGTTACCATCCAAATACAGGTATTCTAAAAATAGTGTAGAATCCAGCAGGGAGGAAACTTGGCTGAGTTTCAAGGCAACCCAAAATTTCTTACTAAAACGAACTTATTCCTAAGCCAACAGAATGTTTCAGTATTTACTCAGCGCCTCAAGGAGTTTTGCAAGAGTTCATCTGCTTTTTAGACATTCTAGAAAAGGGAAGTGGATCTTTTTATGACAGGGTGGGGAATATCCTGTGTTAATATTGGGCTTTTTTTGCTTTTTCTGCCTGTTTGTTTCCCTGTGAAATAAGAGGACTTCTAGTTGCTGTTAAAAAGTGTCCAAGGACCTACAATTATAATCAAATAAAAATGTGGTTTAAAGTTCCAGGATGTGGAACATTTAAGCTCTGTGACGAAGATCAGATTGTGCAACTACTTAGGGCAAGCGCGGACTATGCCTGCTAGTGAGGACATTTGTAGAGTAGAGCTGATCCACACAACCCCTCTCTTGCTTTCAGTTTCCTTGCTGCTGTTTTCTTTCCTTCCTTCTGTTTTGTCAACTCCTCCCAGGAGAGGCAGTGCCAAGCACACATGCAAGCGCTCACTGCTTTTGGCTGCCTGCCTATCAACGCTGTCGGCAGCTGAAACATTCCCCCCCCACCCCGCCGCCCTCCTCCTTCTCCCCGAAGCTCGCCTTGTTGTCGCATTCCCACCCTGATTCACAGCAATCACAACTGCTACCAGAGCCTCTGATCCCTGCCATCTACCAGAGACTTCCCATTTCTCAATCTCATTGAGTCCTGTCTTGCGTCTTTCTGTTGCCAATCTCATGCTCGTTAATGTTCTTGTGAGCCAATGCACCTGCGCTGGGGTGGCTGGGACTCGTAGAGACACACCTGAGGTATCTTTCAAATGATCTGTTGAACACTTACTTGGGGTATGGCTTCATGCTTGGTATGAACTGATTTACAATCATGTTACTGACCTGCCTTTGGCTGTGTACTCCTGCCTTTTCCACCCACATAACCAAAGCCAGTGATTGCGGGGCTATGCAGTGAGTTTGCAGATGGAATAAAATAAAAATCCAACATTTTTTTCCTGTGCATGTTCCCTAAATCAGATTAACAAATGATGCCAATGCCTGGTGTCCCTGCATAATTACTAAGTCCAGCAAGAGGCAATGATTATTAGCAGCACACAATGTTGAGATTCCTCCTTTCTGATTTTGCACCAGCTTCTGTCAATACTTTAGGTCTCAACTGACATAATTACCAGCTCTTCAGAAGATGGCTGGGGTCAGTTGAAAAAAGGGCTCAAATAGAATACAGCTGGATCTAAGGCACAAAAATCCATAACTGCGTTGAAAAAACCCCAGTTTGACTAAAGCAGCTTCTCCCTTTTCAACCTTTGTTGTTTTCTTTGTACAATGTTGTTTAAGGACATCTAGAATTTTGTGATACATGTTCACAGCAGACATGAACTCTGCAAACTCTCTCTGAACTGCTGCCCAAGCCCCATTGGAAATCAGAAATTATGTGGAATAAAAGCCACCTCCTTTGAAGAGCACTTTTGAGTGGACATGGAACCAAGCATGTTTGTGCAAATGTTGTATCCCCCTCTGACAAATTCTATTACAAGCTCACACATCAACTTTTCTGCTCACTGTTCCCAAATATCAAGATCTATTTAATTCACCTATTTACTTGGCAAGGGAGTAACTCCTTTACCCACCAAGGGAGGCAAGGCACAAGCCTGGTTTTACAGGCTGTTTGGCCAAGGCTTGCAAGAGCCCCCTACAGAAGTCTCAGAAGACAGAAGCTGAAAAAGCACTTTGTACTTCTGGCGAGGTAAATAATAATTACACCTGACTTACATTACATCATGTAAGAGCTGGTAAAACTGCCTTGGCATAGACATTAGTCCACCCACCATGTAAGCTGAGTTAGTTAAAGAGCAACAATAAATACATCCCCAAAGGGCAAAAGTCTTGGTTTGAAAATTGTAACTCCAGAACAGAGCAAAAACCCGATCATAAATTTACTGGATATTCTCAGCAAAAGTGAGGTGATCTACTGCAATGTTTCCTTACTTGTGATTCACATCTTGTTTCCATTGATATATTTGTGTGTACGACTGTCTCTGTTTTCCTGATGAATCAAGTTTTTGGGATTTCCCTGAGCTGGATGCTGCGGCTGATGCTCCTTTAGGATTTTCTAAGTCAACATCTCTATTTGTTGCTGAATAATTTAGTCTTCACTATTTCATTTGGTGTACTTCTGTATTTGAAGATTTGTTATGGTAATCTTCTTTAGAGGGACTATATGTGATAGCTCAGTGCACTAGGGTTTAGTCCCATGAATCTTACACTGGTATTAGCTTCTGATCACTCACCCTGTTCTGTGAAATGAAGAGAAAATAAAACTAACACTAGGCAAAACTTTTTTCTTGCAACACTTATTTTGCCTGGTTTTGCAGTCTTTTATTTTGACCTGGAATAAACTCTGAACTTGACTGCAATGCAATTTTTTCCCTGGCTTATTGTAAAAATCATTTATTATTCAAGAAAAAAGAAAGTAAAAAGAGCAGGATGGCTGGTCTCAGGAAGATCTTCAACAGCTCTGTTCATCCTCTGTGTCCAGTACAGCAGTTAAGAACCGAGGCAAATGGGAGGTGCTGTTCTTTCACACACAGAAGGTTAAACAAGGATCGGACAACACACGCAGGTACAACATGCAGGATAAAAGCACTCCCGTTATGATGATGTAGCAGCAGATGTTAGATTTACATAATAGAGAGTAAGTTGCATCCAGAACAGCTGAAATATTATGTGCATATCACAATTGGTTTGCCACTGCTTGGCACAAGCATATTATCTGAAGTACAACTCTGGTTGCATAGAAATAGCTGTATACAGTGTTCCTCAACACAGTAAGAACCCCTTGTTTATTTAGAGAACTCAGCTCAGTGAATATCACATCAACACGTGCTACTCTCCTCAAGTGGGTAAATTCGGTAAGATGTAGTTTAATTTCTATTAATTTTTTGAGTCCTTAATTTCCACTTACATTCTTCTCCAGTTCTTTTGGGCCAAGTTATTAAAACCATAATGTGGAGTCCATGGGATTCTGTCTCTTTAGAAAGGGAAAACAAACATATTTTACCTACTTTGTGATAAAGGTATTATGTTTATGTAAAGTCTTATTCTATATCAAAATACTGTCTTGTGTATGTTTAAAGATCTGGAACAAAACCAAACATGTTACACACTACAGGTATTCTCTCACCCATGATTTTTCATTTGCTGGCCTATCTCATGGAAAGTCGTGATATCAGAAGAAGTTTAAAACACCAAATAATACATAAAAATACATCCTTCACTGCTGTAAGTTCTTCATTGCAGGTTTTTTGGGGGGAAGGAAATGGAGGTCTGAGGTTATTTTTCTTAAAATACTACTTTCTAATCCCTCTGCAGAGAGAAAAGCAGTAGGTAAAAGAGAGAAAATGTTTACACTTTGCTTACTCTCTAAATCTGTAAAAGCAAGTTCTTGTACATAAAATACTGGCAGACCCTTTGTTGCTTTGTCCTATTTGCAAACCGCCTGGCTCTGACATGCACCATTATCCAAACCAATCCTGATACTGAGAGTAGCCAACTCCTCTTAATCCTCACATCCCACTCATCCCATTTCTTTTCCTTTTATGCAAAATTACCGATGCATCCATTCTGAAGACTTGATGAGTTACACAGAAGTTCTGCAGCAAAAATAATTAGAAGCACACAAATAAAACATGTTATGTAGCCAAAGAGAGATATAGAAACTGTGTGCCAGGATGTAATTTGAAATATGTTCCACTAAATTTTCAAGATTAAAAAAATCCTGCCATCCCTTAGGCAATGTAAGAAAATCAAAAATGTCAATGAACTATAGACATTTCTATTCTCAGAAAGTAGCAAATAGAATGTACCCAATGTGAGCATCAGCTACATAAAACAGGCACATATACAGTACTCTCCAGATACACCCATGAATTCAGCTCTTTCTTTCAGCCACAAATAAGAAAACATCTGGAGGATTTCTTTAAACTGGGACAGTTACATAAGAAAATTATAGATAGAGAAAATGTGATCATGTTCTTGGCACCACTGTCCAAAACCAGCTGTAAAATAATGGCCATTACTCATCCTTTCCAGATTGGTAAATACATAAAAGAAAAACAAGCTGGTTTGTTACCAGTCTTCTTATAACCTATCTAAAAAGGAGATTTTTCTGTAGAAAATCAAGAAAAATTATTTAGCAGGACAGAAGGCAAATCCTTAGGGCATATCATTTTTGTAATTCAGTAAAACTGCATGTAAGTATATATTCTGAAATGCAGTGACTGTATCTATTCTAATTGGACTAGTATTAGTCACTCCTTTTTTGGCCAAATTACCATGACAGCTTTCTAGTATATGACAGTGAAATGACAGGACAACTCCAATATCAACAGCTTGAGAAGTTTAGACGAAAATTCATCTCAGACCATTAAAGACATCTGAATATACAAATAAGAATTTCACTGGAATTCCAGTAAAATAAGGAATAGGAATCAAAAATTCAGACAATATTATCTCAGACATTAAAGACATCAAAAAACATGCATAAGGATCTCCCTGCAAATCCAGTAAAACTATTACGTTACCTGTGGTATTTGAAAGAGCTATGGTGCAAGAGCTTTTGGATGTCCACATCTCACCATTGCTGATTGTAGTCAAGCTATGCCTTTACTACTGATATTTAGAGGTCAATTAGCTCCAAAAGTATCTTTTATTGGATTGACTATTAACGAGCTTCACACTTTTTAGTAAAGCAATTTCAAAAACTCTCACTACATGCTTTTAAATATTATTTGTTGAAAGAGAACAATCAGGAAGGTGCTAATCCTATTTACACACACTAGTCTCTCCTCCTCTGTTTGTGCTAAATTTAGAGCCTGTCTGTCACAAAAGCACACAGAAGCAGAAATGTGTCTGGTTTGTTATAGGCACATCTGTATTTTGCTTGAAACAGCTAATGGGTGAATTTATGGATCACAACATTATTTTCTCAGAATACAAATAACTGTAGTTATTTAGAATCATGCATAATTAACATTTTGAAATGTGGTCCAATTACTATTTGAATATAATTTTTGTCACAAAGATTGAGAAGCTTAACATTTTATAGACACTACAGCCAAGCTAAATACCCAGCTGGAGTCCTTTTATTATGGCATTTTGTTACATTCCTTAAAACCCCCACCCTTCCCATATGAACTCCTGGAACCGTATTTACAATTGATAGGATTTTCAAAAACATGGATATTAAAAATATCGCTGGATAAAAGAATTACTGAACTGTGTTCTTCTTCCTGAATCTGAAGTGTATTATTAAAAAAGAGACAAAGAATGTATGAAAGCTTTGGGAAGGGGAAGAAGGAATAAAAGAATTCTGGAAAATGCATTTTCTCCAATCACTTATGAAACAAAAACAATGAGCTTTCAGAGAACAGATCTGTTTAACAGGAGGGAAAATGCATGACTTGTGGTCCTAACAAATCCCTCAATTTTGTGTAAGTTATTTTGATGGTGCGCAATTTTTTAAACCACATATCTCTGATTATGAGAATTTTTCTGAATCAGTTAAAGCATCTTCTAATTTCCAACTCACTTTAAGCTGTTCTCAGAGTTTGTATTTGTGTGAGACTGTGAATAGCAAGCATGAAATATCGTATCAAATTATGCATGTCTCAGGTGTGCTCTCAGTGAGTACAATCCATTCTCTCCTGCAGCTGTGAAAGGCTACCCAAAACTGCAATCAGCTACAGTAAGCTCCATTGTCATGGAGATTACTTTAGAAATATCTGCTCTGAGGATGTATGAAAATTATAATCTCTGACTTAGGTTTTTGTTATTCCAGACTAGGGCAAGTTTACTCTCATTGAGTGCAATAGGGGTAGCTGGACCCCAAGTCACTTTTTAGAAGAGAAAGGTCTCTTACCAGTGACTACAATTTCTTCTTCATGTCTTCTGTCCAACAAATCTTTTAGCAGCAAATATGATACAATGCTAAATTCTATATACTCTATACTCCTTATATTTACAAAGTAGTTTTACATTTTACTATATTCCATTGTACAACTTTACATAGTACGTCATTGTTTCAATTCATAGTTCAGCAATTCAATACATATTCAGTTAACTGCCTTTCCATGTCCTGCTATTCATTTAGCTTGAAAAAAATTGTAGAAAACAAGCACAGTGGTGCAATGTCCAGGCACTTTCAATGTTGCTCAGCAAAATAAGCAAACACCCTCTTTGAAAGCATGGCAACTTTTTTTGTGGGGAAAAAAAAAAAACAAACCAAAACAAACCAAACCCCCACACAATTGAATCTTTGCTCATCATGGACTATTTTAAGCATCCTTTGTATAGTTCCAAGAATTCCTGAGAGGGCTCTGTAAAATATGACTGATATATTTATATGTCAGCAGTGGGTCTGAGTGAGCAGTAACTTCCATCACCAGAGGTTCCGCTGATCGCACAGAAAACATGAAGAGAGTCCTGCATCCACGGTGAATGCATTGTGTCTTCATGATAGATCTAAACAAAGCACAACAATCACAAATTCAATACAGGTTTCACTTCATTATGATAATCAAGCTGTTTAAAAAGGTATGCAAAAGAGATATCCAACCTTGTCTTCAAAGCTGTTTCACAAAGGCAGCATAACAAAGAAATAAGAAGGAAGAGTAGTTTAGCAATTTCTGTAGCATTAATATATACACTATTCTATGTATTACTTTTCTATGAATTCTATGATTTCTATGAATTCTACTTTTTCTATGAATCACTTTTAGTAACAGCTATGCACTGTAGGAAAGAAACAGTTCTCTGTACAATATTTTTTTATTATGTCTTAGCAGTAACAGAATTCTAACAGGTTTTTTTGTAAGCATGAGGAGTAGGTGCAGCTAAAGCCCACAGACTGTGTGATCTGTGTCCAGATTTTGTACTTTGTAGCCTGAAGGACACTGACAGAACAGGATCCAACTGGACTGGCAGAGCTGACTGTGTATTTCTTTTCACCATGTGGTTCACCAGTCAAGTTAGTTACTTTGAAATTGCACTAGTGAAACTGAGATCACTAGCCATGATAAACAGCGTCTGGACATCCAGCTTTCTGCCAGTCTCTTAAACTTCCTGGACCTGTTCAGCTCCACTATATCAATTTTTTGTCTCTACATTTTACTTTAAAAGATCTGTAAATAAGGTCATAGGCTGACCCAGTGATTACCCATCTGCCCTTGCATCTCAAACAAAGGGCACTGCCTGTGTTGCTCTGGGACACTGACAATATTTAGAAAAGCATATGTTACTTGCAATGAAAACCCTAAGTTAATGCACTACACTTTTTATGTTTAACTGAGTAATGTTGCAAAATAAGAAACCTTATTCCATTAGGTCAAATTTGTTAGATTTTAGGACATTTGATGGCAATGCAAAGTTAAAGTCCGCTGTTGTATCTAATGTTGTGCAACTATGAAAAACAGTGTTCATAAACATGGTCTTTTAGGCTGCCTTTTGAGCTGTTACAAGCAGATAGTGAAAAGTATATCCTTCCCAGGGAGCCCTTCACTTAGACATTTCAGTCATATTTTGCCCATTAACCAAAGACAACACAGCAGTGGATAAATCCATTGAGGTAACAGGGAGTGTGTTTGAACAATGCTTCTTTGTTCTAAAATAATCTTAACTATTGTACTGTGACAGTGCAGGACTGAGTGATTTGTTTTTAACTATTGCAAAATTCAAAAGCCACGAGAGTTCCAGCAGCTGCATGCAAATTAGATGTCTTGGCACTGGCAAACAGCTAAGAGTAAGCAGGTGGCAGTTCTTATGAACAAGCCTCTCTGAGCAAAGTTTGGTAGTGGAGTATGCAGGTAGTGGCAATGAAAAAATCAGTATGGCATATGTGCAACATCAATAGTTTGCAAACTAAAAAAATGGTGGCCATGAGCAGAATAGAAGGGGAATCTAACAAAAGCAACAGGAATTCAGCAGTCACTCTCAAACTGATGTATCCTTACACTCCTACAACAAAAATCATCCCATCATGAGACTGTTTCCCTGAAATGATATTGTACTCTTCCATAACAAGACTCTGATTCCTATAAGCATTATTTTATTGTAAATTAACCTTATTTACAAACAGCAGCCTGGTGCAGTTGTATTATTTTGCCACTTGAGAATTTTTCAATTAGTGTGAACAACTACTCAACTGACTGTGGAATTTGCCTATCCATTTTTAGTGAGTTAACATGTTGCACCTTTAATTCACAGTCACACATAGACTATAAATTGACTAACTGGGAGATCCTGAAAGCATTCTTCTAAATTTCAAGTTCTATGGACCACAATGCAATCTGTACCACTGATTTTATATCCCTGATGCTATAAATACACAACAAGCTTTCTTTTGTCCTAATGTCAAAATGAAAGAGCAGAGGTATGGAAATTACTTCAGAAAACCACTTCTCATCTAATTTCACAGCATGACACTAGGTAGAAGTACCACTGCTCTTTGAATCTCTCACCTCTATGATGCTATTATTCGAATGTATTTTCCTAAAAAGATCCAAAAAACCATAATAATATAAATGAAATAAATTAGCACGAACTTTAACAGTGCATATAAATGGCATGTTGGCATTAGGCAAAAATTATAAGAAAACATATGTAAGGAAAATTAACATATTAAAAAAAACCCCATAATCTGGATATAACTGAGGAAATGGAAATTCCCTCAGAGAGAACTTTGACCTGTGACCTCTTTATAATTCGCAGACATGATGCAGAACGTGGCACAGGATTTCTGATGACCACGGCAGGCAGTGGTGTGTCACTGAAGACTCCACCCTGCAGCACTCTGAATACCAGCATCTGGCTGAATCTTTCAGTCAACAGAAAGCAATTTTAGGAATCCACCAAATATACTGCTTAATTTTCATGTTTGCTTACTCGCCCTTTTATATTTAGCTACAGAACATGAGGAGTGATCACATTTTCAGTTAGTTCCCAGCCAGTTTTCAGCTTAGTCAGTTTTCAAGCACTGAGAGCCATTTCTGTGGGCTTCCACCATGCATTACGTGCCTGTTCATGGATGATGTCAGAAAGCTCTTTCACCATGTCCCGAAAGTTTGACTTTAACCCCTCGTGGTACTCCACTTGATCCTCCTTAATGAGACGCTCATTTAGCTCCAGAGCAATTCCACAGGCTTGGATAAACTTTCTGTGGAGGAAAGGAATGAATTTGAGGCACTACTATAGTCCAGTCTTCTACCAAAGCAAGCAACCAAACAGACAGGCAAATCTCAGTACTTCCCACCCCCTTTTCTTCAGTGTTTGGGGCAAGTCACATTCCAGGATTATCCCTGGCACAGAAAATCAGGGAATGGAGAGGGACTGCAACACAGGTATTGGGCTTTCTGCTGGAGCTCCTTTGAGCCTGGATCCTCAGTAAATGGGACAGCCAGTCCTGCAGGGCTGGCCAGAGCTGGGTGCATGTGACACAGCAGGGCTGTGAGAGATCAGGCTCCTAACAGCAGAGACAGCCTCCTGAAGGAAGTTCACACCATGGGGAGCTGTGATGCTCTTCCTTGGGTCTGTTATTCGTTCTTTGCTTCATTTAACACACATATTTTCCTTTTTTATAAAACTCAATGAAAATACATTCACAACTGAAATGGAGAATGTGTATGCACTGCAAGGCTGGAAAGTAAAACCATGCATGGTTTATTTTCAGAGACTGCTCCCTGATCCAAGTTACTTGATACATGGAAGGAGAATTAGATTGGCCCAAATGATGCTTTCTCCATACAATGAGAATGGAGAAATGGGTAAAATGGAAGTCACCAGCACAGAGTAACAAATGCAGGGGCTAGTGGACAACTGGTTGAACCTGAGAGATCCAGAAAAGAGTATGGCAAAGACTCATCATCCTGAGGTAAAACAAGAGTTGCCTAATCTTATCTTGGGGGACGCTTTCAAGTGGGAGGTAAAACTTTACCTAAGGGACAAAAATTAGAAAAACACCTGTGCAAGTCACACAGTTTCAAAAATTAGCAACAGAAACAAGAACAGTGCTCTTCCATAAACTGGGAAAGGATCTGCTTTAAAATATTTCAAGTTCATCATTAGCTAGTGAAAAATTCCCTTGGAAAAACTGGCAAACAATGCACAATATCAAAGACCCCTGAATACAGGACTGTCAGATCTCTGATTTTCAAACATATGTCATGTGATAATCTCATATACCCAGACAAACTGTTGAAGCAAGTGTTCAAGCAAATCTCCTCATGGAGAGCACAGCCCTGGACTTGGGAACTCTTGATATATAAAATTTCATTGGCTTTTTTCATATGTGTGAGCATCCATAACCCCATGTGACTTTAAATGACATATCTAAGTATCAAGCATCTGTTGAGTTTGGAGACAGACAAAAATATAATCAAAGCAGGTACCATCTTCCAGCCAGCTGATAGTTTTTATTACATTAGAAATCCTACCTGAACATTTCTTTTAACTCATTCACCTTCTTAGCAGGATATTTACTGGACTGGCTGTCACTTAGGAAAGCTCTGGCATAGGCCAAAGGACCAGCATTAACCTAGAATGAAAGAAGAAATCATTTATGCTAGAACTCCTGCTGAGATGCTCAAAGCACTTGTGAAAGGAATAATAATTTTTTTTAAAGCCCCACCCAACATCAGCATACTATTTCAATGCCATCAACTCTACATTACTAATGTCACCAGAGGTACCTGAAGTTTCAAAAGTTGAGTATTTGTTTTTCCATCTATGTTTTTAAGATGAAAAGCTAAATGGAGATAAAAAGAGAGATGAAGTTTGTTTCTTCATATTTCCTCTTATTTCCTCATATTTCCAATTTCCTCATATTTCCATGTGGAAAAGAAACATGGTCTGACTTCGCAGGTCACATATCCAGCTTGAGAAGCCAGGCTCCCAAAGAGGCTGTTTGTGCCTGATTATTACGTAAAATCTTCAAGACTTAAATATATTTCAGCAGTTATTTATGGTTAATAATTACACTTGGACTTCATACTGTATTCACCACTGGAGAAAATGTTTATACCCACGAGCCACCCACTTCTTAGCAGTGAATGTGACAGAGAGGCTGTGGTGGAGGCTGGTGGCTGCAGCCCTGAAGCCTGGGTAGTTAATGATTTCTGGAAAGTAAATGTGTTGTGTTGTGATGATGCCTCACTCTGAGCTGTGTATGTAAATGCAATTCTGAACACACATTGAACAGACTGACCTGCACAGAAACACAGCCCTGCAGTTTGAGCTGCAGCTGGATCATGTCAACATCACCAGCAGAGCTGCAGAGTTTCTGCAGCTCTGCTGTCTTGTCCTTTATTTCATCAGTAGCAACATCAATTGGTTTTAAATTAACCTGATGTTCATAATTGACTGGAATTCTCTTCTTTACGTATGGAAAGGAGTTCAAAGCTAGCAGAAACAGCAAAAGAAAAGCATAAATTGAAAAGTCATGCAGCACATAGAAGTACTCTTCATAGAACATATACAAGCAGATTCTTGCCCCTGGGGATGTGAAATCCCAAACAAGGCTATAATTTACCAGCATGATTTTTTCATCTGCAAAAATGTGCCCATAAAAACACAATGTAAATTCCCCCTCCCAACCAGAATATTGTCTCACAATTCTGTTTAAGATGAGAGAATTTGTGAAACTTCTGGAATATTTTCATGAGCTAGAATAGTCTCCTAATGGTTACTGATACTGTCTCATGTTCAGATATTTGTACTTACTCGTTAGAATGGTCCTTTTTTTACATTGTTCTTCCACACTGCCATGCTTTTTTCCAGATAAAGTGAAAGGAGTTTCAAATACAAATCTATTGATATTATGATTTCTTTCAAATTCAGTTTTCCTTTCAGACATTTCTTTGTCTTCAAAGTAGGGCTTCACATAAGTCACTTGAATGTGGGCATACTTGGGATCAAGGTCCTTAATGCTGACCTATGAAATAAGAGGGTTACTCACAGGAGGAGCAAAGGTTAGTAAGTTATAATTGGCTAATCTACCTACTGGGATCTGATCTAAACCAATTCCCTGCTGACCTTGCCTCACTGCATGACAGCCAGTGACACACCAAGTTTTGCCCTCAGATGGGATGTCCAGACCATCCACCAGCAGGTAAGACAAGGAGGCGTGGCACAAGAAATACATCACCTGGTGCCAAACAAAGCTGTTCCTGCAGCAGGCAGTCACATCCCCTGATCCACTGATGCAGCACAGGCCTGGACTACTTAGTCCTTCTAATATGACTGCAAAATTTCCAGACCATGATCCAGTGCTCATGCAGTGCTGGGGCAGGCAAACCTGCAAGCTTGCACTAAACCAGCTTTGGGATCACCAGCACTGTCTTTGGTAACCCAGATAAATCCCACTGCAGCCTAAGGGTATGCACAGCCCTTGCAGGGAGCATAAATAAGGATTCCATATGAAAAGGAAGGAGCTAAGGATGCAAGGCCCAAAGAAATTTTCTTTTAGACTTGCAGCGTCAAAGCAACAAGAAGTAACTCTGCTTCCAGTCACCTGATGCTCTGTGCTGATTTCTAATGCCTTCAACAAGGCTCAGTGTGATGGGGATTGCAATTTCCCATTCATAATTCACACCTGGAAGCCAGAGCAACACCAACACTTGTCAAGCTGTGCAACATGTCCACACACAGGAACATGAGGATGCCAGGGGCAACTGGAAGCAGGGTGTTTGTAAGAAGGTGGAGGAGAGGGCTGATTCTTCCCCTCCCACTGGCAGAAGGAAGGGATGCTCTGTCATCTTCCTTCAGCTCCACAAAGCATGCAGTTTAACTCTACCTTATTAGAATCCTGGATAATCTTTACAGTCTCTGACCCAAATTTTTCTCCATAAAGTTTAAGAAGTCTGAAGGAGATCTCCGAGAGGCCTGTCAGTTTAGGTTCTTTATAGATGTATTCCTTCCCATCTTCTTCCTCAAAGAATGTCTGGCATTAACCACAAAAGAAAGCAGTGAGGAATAGCTGTGTTTCTTCATTTGGAAAACTTTTATCTTAGATTTGCTACTTGGAAAGCAAGTTTCTACTAACATTTCAGAAAGCCTAAAAGGTTTGGAAGGCTATGGCTAACAAAGTATCACTGAACTTTGCCTGTTTAATAATTCCTTCCAAAAGCATCCAAAAAAAAAAAAAAGATTCAACCAACACAAACACGACACGTCATTACTTGAGTACGACCAGTGAGAAATCTAAACAATGTGGAAGATGGTTTGGCCAGCATTTGAACTTTTGGAAGACTGGAAAGAGACAGGCAGGAGAAAATAACTCAAAAACAAGGTATAGAGAAGGAGCAGAAAGTACGTAAGTTGAGCAAGCCCTGACAGCAGAGCCACAGGAACAGTGTGAAATTAAGGAATTTGTGTAGGCTGAAAGCAACTTTAAGAAATAAAAAAATAAATGGGTTTCCTGTGCTTTAATTCCTCTTGTATTCAGGGAAGTGGGATTTGGTGTATTTACTGTAAATAGAGACAAAATTGCATCAAAGGCTGTGCTTGCATCACCAGTCTTACCCATAATGGAAACAGCATGGGAACTTCATGCTTTGGTGAGCTGTTCCAGTTGTAATTTGTGACACAGCATTAAGCTATCTGCATGTAGCTGGAATATAAAGCCAGAAAAGCTTTAAAGTGCAAAACTGGATCAAGTACTTGTCAGGATGCTACACAGCTTAATTTTAAGGGCTGATCCAGTTATTTCCACAGCTTCTGGAAAAATAAACTAGCAGTTGTTTTCTTTTATCTGTTGCTAACCTTACTTACTTTTTACAAATCCAGATTTACAGAGAAGATGAGGGTAAATATAAAATGCATGCTTGCTGCAGCAAAAGTCAATGCTCTGATATGTTGTGTGTGTATATGTTGTGTGTGGCATTTAAAGGTACAAACCCATGATGGTTTCAGGGGTATTCATCATCTCCTCTAAAAGAAGGAATGAAAAAAGGCAAGGCTAATACAATTTACATGGTGTTTTCTAAAGAGGGGTCCTGCACCTCCCCCATGGTTATGAGTCCACAAGCAGAAGCAGCTTGTTCAGAGACAGAAAGGACATAAGGTTATCACACTGTATTAGATTAAGTGCTATAGGTGGAGAGAAAATATAAAACCACAAATGCTTTTAAGCTCAGAAGACTTCACGAGATATGATAAGATCATGCCACTTCCTGGGACTCTGAGCCCCAGATTTTATTCTGTTTTCCAGCTTACCTCAGCTAACAAAAATAATACCTATCTCTACATGTGTGTAACCAACACTGATAGATATTTTGCCTCCAGCTTCTCTTATAACCTTTTACCCTGCTAATACCTAGAAGGGAGCAGCAATTTTCTGTAGAAAAAAAGTCTGTTACTACTACTGTAACAGACTACTATGGTTATATACTGTCACTGGTTATATACCATACACACTAAATTGTGTCTGTGTAACCTACAGTAATTACAAAAAACCCTTCGGTGTCTTCTGAACCCACTAAGCCATTTCCCAACTGCTGAGTTGTTTTATTAAAAGCCTACCAGCAGAATCATAAACTTTGGAATAAATCAAGTGCTCCTGGAGACAGATACAAACCCTCACCCCAGCGTGCAATATCAAAACACTCACATAGACACACTGGTGGCTGCACCACAGAAGCTTTTCAGCTCCAGGTCTGACAGAGCAGCAGCTTTTGGGGCCAGATTGCCTGGTGAGGGGTAGCTGGCAAGCCAGTGTATATACATACTTGTCCATAAAAGGCCACTCTGAAGAAGGTTCCAAGAAGCCTCTTCCTTGTGTGCATTACTTCCAATACCTTAGCATATGCTCCATGGAGTGTTCTGTACAGCTGGGTGAGTTTCTGGAAATCAGATTTTGACATTATGATGAAAGCAGGATTTTGCACACAGGATATTCCAGCTAACACCAGAAGCTACTAAGATATCTGAACACAATCCTCTGGGGAACTGAAACCTTAATTTCTAAAGATGTTGAACTCATGCAGTCTTGTTTGAAAAACCTGGTTTTAAGTACATGCTTAGTGTCAGGTCTGCAGGGCACCAGAGACTGCAGTAACACCACTACCCTTGGAGAGAAGGCTGAGTGCACTGTCTCAGCATGTTCCCTGACTGAGCCTTCACAGACAGAGCAGCTGGCAATATTTTACCCAGGAAGTATTTCTTAAATTAAAAACAGCTTTACAGTGAAAATAAAAACTTGAGGCAAGGCTTCCCCCAGCTTCAGTTACATGGCTGGATGTTTTGTCAGGCAGAGGGAGGGAAAGGGGACCAGTATTAAGCTGAAGCATAGGTCACAGCAGGTGGTGGGAAGGAGCAAGGCTGAGAACAGCTTCCTTCCTTCCTCTCCACTTGCCACTGGATTACCCACAGATCTAGTCCTTTCTTTGAACTGTTCTCATTCTGTTTTTAACCCTTGAAAACCTCAGGTCTCAAAAAGAATCTAGCTTTGATGAGTATATGGAATGACAACAATTTTATTTTACAGGAAGAACGGTGGTAATTATTCACTAAACATGAGTCATCCATGTCATTAGCTTTGATAATTACCTTTCAGGTCGTTGCTTTCACTAATTTCTTTAATAACCAACAATGAAGCACAATGTGTGCTTTACTGACACCAATTCAGTAATTTTTAACTTCAAAAATAAAAAATTCCCCTGTTTTTTTCTTAGCTGTCTAGAAAATCACCTGCTCTATGCAAACTAGTTCAAAATACCCACCTCAAATTCACGCCGCTTTTCATAAATAGGAATGATCAGTTTAGAAACTTCAGAAATTGTTTCATAACGCTCTGCTTTCCACAGGCCATCTACACACTGCTCCAGCAGCTCCACCAAGACCTCCTATGAGAACAACCAAATGGGTGGTGTTAATAACACTCCAGCTCACAAGATAAAACCATTTTAACTTCAGATACTTTTATCAGATCCCAGAATAAGTAATCACAGTTACATGAATTTAAACCTTGTGTATTCCTGGCCTTTCTAAAGGCATTCTAAATTCTGGGGAGGGGGAGGGGGAAGAAGAAGAAAAAGGACAAGATGTTTTTTAAAAGTTCATTAAATCTGAATAAATCATTAGCATAATAGCCAGCAAGTATGTCCTGGTTATATAGTTACTTCCCCAGGAAACTGCAAAAACTCTGGGAGAGTATGGACATGACAGCAGTGGAGGTCAGAGGTGTGTGTCTAAGAAACACATCCAAGGAACATGTGTGCAATACCAGCAGGCTGTGGTGCCAAGGATCCTCTTGATGAATGGGCAGCTGGGCTACAAGGCCACCTCGCTCAGGCGCGTGGCTGACCCAAGGCAGCTGCACAGGGATGGTGCACAAGTACTTATGAGACTTTATGGGTGGATCTACCCACTTCTCCAATGCCTTGCTATGGCTTCTGGATTGTTCTGTTAACATGGTGTCCTGCAGCATAGCCCTAACTCCAGGGGACCCTTGGTCTCCCTTGCAGAGCTTGACTTCATTCTGTCCCTCCTTGGAAATACCACACCTGGCTGTGGTGCCCTGTACTGTCAGCATTAGCATTTGCATAACACAGCAGGCAAAGGTTGTGGTGCAGCTTTTTCAGTCTCAGTGCTAGAAAAGCCGTTTACAGGAACCAAGAACTTACATCAGTTTTACCTGTCTGAATCACACACAGAAAATTCTTCAGAGCAGATTCCTCTAGGGAAATTGCAGTGGAACAAACAGTCTTGTTTACAGACACCAGTGCACAAGTGCAATTTGTTAGAACTCACATGAGCAAAGTCCAAAACTAAATCCTAATCAGATATCAAATATTCTGTATCTGCAGTACAGGACCTCACCTCACTGTAATGTACATCCATCATCCCACCATCTTCTTTCATTGCACCTTCTTCATCAATGTTGGGAGTGATTTTCCTGAAGGCAGTGCATCCACTGGGAAAGAGTTCTGCAGCAGACAAAAGCAAATTGATTAGTGGAATTATCTCAAATGTGTCATGCTGCTGTACTTTAACCTGAGCTGACAAGTCAGTACCACTCAACAACTCTCTCACTGCCCCACTCAGCCCTGCTGGGATGGGGAGGAGAATCAGGGGGAAAAAGTAAAACCCAGGGGTTGAGATAAGAACAGCTTAATAACTGAAACAAAGTAAACTATGACAATAATAATAATAATAATAATAATAATAATAATAATAATAATAATAATAATAATAATAATAATAATAGAGAGATATAAACCTCACGAAAATCTAGTGATGCACAATACAGTTGCTCATCACCTACTGACCAATGCCAACCCCATTCCCAGACCAGCCGTCTTTCCAGGCAACTCCCCCAGTTAATACATTTGGCATGATATTCTGAGATGTAAAATATCCCTTTGGCCAGCTCAGGTCAGCTGCCCCAACTATTCTCCTTCCCAGGTTTTTGTGCAGCTCCTCACTGGCACTGCATGAGACACTGAGAAGTCCTTGACTAAGAGTATGTCTGAGTAAGACTCAGTAAGACTGAGCAACAATCAAACCAGCAGTGCATTGTCAGCATTACTCTCATACTGAATCCAAAACAGAACATCAACTACCAAGGAAGAAAAGTAACTCTATCCCTATCTAGTTATTGCTGGAGAGCTGGGTGGTAAGCAGACAGCTTTGTACACTCCTAGCAAGGAAGCACAGTTATGTACCCCAAAACTTTGGGTAGTTCAGCCTTTAGTGAACCATTACAGCCTCTGTATATGTAAAGAGTGCCAGGGACAGAAATAACTCAGTGTTCAAACTTCATTTAATATTCCTTTGGACTTGTTCCTCTTCCCTTTTAGGAGTTCTCCTTTACCACGAGTAGTGGTAAGCAGCCTTTGTGCACAAAAAAAACATTGAGAACTTTCAATACCATCCTCTCTGCAGCCATGTGAAATGTGAATATATATCACAAGAACAAGTCCTGAATTTTTCCACTTAGCCAAGACAAAGTACAGAATTTGGAGGGACTCCAAGCCTCCTGAGCAGGGCACTGAGGAACTTTCCAGCCAAGGCAGTGCATGTAATCAGCTTTTATGCAGACTTAACTTTCTGAAATGTTAAGGGTCCACTTCAACAATTACTCCCTTACATGGAAATGAGAAATGAGGTCAATGTGGAAGTGAGTATCAACTGTGGAACAGGTATTTAAAAGAAAACCTGCAGTGTTGTGTAACTTAAGAACACACAGGTCTGTCCTTCCTTCCTATTTTGCACTAAGCCACAAAACTCTCATTGTTTTCTGGTTGTTCTTTACATATATGTATGGTTAGGCTACAGTCTCATTTTTTGACTGCTTTATTATACACTTTTCTGTACTGCCTATAGTAATAACTGTGATGATCATATTGAGTCAGTTTTTAACATGGCTTTCCCCTGTGAACACATTTCCTAATGTAAAATACAAGCGAACATTTAAACCAAGACATGATGTGTTGGCTCTTATTTCACTCAGCACCATGCTAGCATGGCTGTCTAAGTAAACAGGTATGAACAGCTGGAGTCATTTCTTTAAAAATACTCATCAACTTCTAGCTTTATACACTGCAATATTTTTTTCCCTTTTTAGCTTGGTTTATAAAATAATAGTTTACCAAATTGAGAGAGACTTGTCTTCAAAAAGATTCTAACAACCCCCAGCCCCACCATCATCTTCACTGTGTCTCCCAAACAGCAAACACTCACTCTTCCTGTGCAGGAACTCTGCAACAAGGGCTGCTACGTGAACATAACACATGGCTGCCTGCAAAGCACAAAGGAAAATTATTAAAATGTCATCTGTAAATCTGTCCTGTTGTGCAACATGTTTTTAATCACACAAATTACCTCTGAGAAGTCTCCATTCTTCACGTGTATCTTGGCCATGCTGTCCAACCATGTTTTCCGGAGCTCTGGGGTACTTGCGTAAGACTTGGCTAAACTGTACTGGAGATCTACCAACATTTCTGGGTCCTTTTCATGTTCTTTCATTTGAGCAGTAGCCATGAGCACTGTCCGGATTCTCTTTGTCAAATCTTTGACTTCGGAAGGAAAAGCAGTTGCCTGACACAAAATTAATTAGAAACCAATATAGAAAATACAGGCTTTGCCAAGGAATGACCCTTTCAGCCAATACTCCACTTACCTGAAAACACAGAACACGCTAGAAAAGGCTAATTAACTCTTCCTTACTGAACTCACACTGCACACAGTCTACAGTGTTGCATCTGCATTTAGAGGCGTTTCAGTCATGACATGGCCAGGGCCAATCTCTCCAGGTCATGCCCAGGATGCCAGGCTGGCTGTTCTGTGCAACAACCAGGCTGCCACTTTGGCATCCTGAGGAGCTGGTGTGAGAGCAACACAGAAGTGCTCCATGCATGTAAATGTCTCTGGATGAGACCACAAACCATGGCTCCAGCATTTTTTCATGTCATTCAACATCTGGCTTGTTAGGCTCTGATGTGGTCTCTCTTCAATTTCTGAAGCACTGAAGGCATTTATAGGGCTTCCCACCACAGGAATGTAGTAGAGAAACACATGCTCTGATCTGATCCCCTGCTCAGAACAAGGCCATCATTGAGTTAGAGCAACGTTTGTCCAGCCAAGTTTTATAATCTCCTATAACAGAAAATCCACCTCCTTTCTAGGCCCAGCCTCAGGGCTGCACAGTGTTCTTGGGAAATAATTTTTTCTTAAGCAAAACTGGAATTGCCCTTGCTGCAACTTGCATACACCGCCTCTTGTTCTGCACTCCACACCTCTGAAAAGAGCCTAACTATGTCTCTATAAACTGCCTGCTGTGGAAAGCTGCAAGCAGGTTCCCCCTCAGCTTTCTCCTCTCCATGATGAGCCTGGTTTACGTTCCCTCTTCTCAGACTCCTGTTCCCCAGCTGCTGCTGTGGCTGTGCATGACATTCTCTGCAGTGTATTGAAATCTCTCTTGTACTCTTGCACTTACACAAATACATAAACTCAATATAATAATCATCTTGTGACATAAATTACAAGTATGGCTCAGTGAAACCCTTACCAACATCTATGGACAGAAAAGAACTGAGGTTTTTGACAGGTATATCCTACCTATAAATTTGTTAGACCACAATTAAACACCTAATGGAAGTTCCCATTACGTCTTTAGGTCATATGATAACCATGGAACCCTAAAAGCACTGCCCATTTCCCCTATTCTGCTTTGGCAGCTACTCTGTGTGAAATGGAGCAAGCTGCAATTGCTCAATGGATTGGGTACAAACCACTAATTCCAGCACAAATATAGGCAATTATTTTCCAAAGAAATACAACCCTTAATCGCCACATAAGAGAGCTTTCTTAATGTTACTGTCACTCAGTTAATTAAAATAAAATCCTGCTAATTATCACCTTCAGGCAACAGAAATACCAGAACCTCCCTTCTGTCATTTCTCTCAAAGCTGGGAGTTCCTGTAAAGCTCTTTGGACAACCTTGCAAGCATAACACTGCAAAGCACAACCTGAGCTGCTGGGCTCCCTCCCCTTGGTGTGAGGCCTCACATTTGCAGCGTGACCTGCCTGAGCAGCTGGTCCTCTTGCTGTTGGCACAACATTTGTTTATGAACAAATGCAGCCCACTATGAGCCTATAAATCACAGTTCCAATTACTAGCCCAACCTTTAAACACGGTTTCCTGGAGTCTGTCCCCAGCCTTGCATAAATGGCTGATAGCACATGATGGGATGTAACATCTCCAACTCACCTTCATAGGCCTGTCGCTGTTTGCAAAGTTGTTAATGATGAGCAAGGAGTCCTGAAATCTGGTCCCGCCACTGAGGGCCACATCTGCAATTAACTGGCTCACTGCAATTATTATCTGTTGGGACAAGGTAAAGGCTTTATTTAAACAAGCCCTAATAAAAGGGTTTTATTAAGGTCACAGTTAATAAACTGCTCACAGGAAAACATCAAGTCTTTTCTACCATGTAAGCAGCGGTTGGCGCTGTGGCTTTGCTCTCATGTCTCCCAAGGACAAACACTCCACAGAGGACCAAACTGCTTTGCTGAACAGAACAAACAATCCAGCTATTATAATACGAATCCCTGTTTGGACATTAGCTATCTTCTTCCAGGATTCATTACAACCCAGAGGGTATTTAACTGTCCCACTAGGTATCTACATCTGCTTCAAAAACCACCAATGCCAGAAAAGCTGCTCCAAGGAAATCCCTTCTCCTGCCTCAAGGGCAGCTATCCTTTCTAACCCATGCCAGCCAGCCTCTGGCACAGAGATGTGTCTGGCGTCTGATACTCTAAAAACTCAACAGCTTGGAGTACTTGATAGCAATTATTTTACCTAAAGGTGCCTGGACCAGTCACTGGAAATAGGAATTAGGCACAGCCTGCAAAGCAGGGAGATTTCTGTACATATGGCAGTGGTAGGATCCTCTGTGGGTATGGGGTCACAGAGCTCTATTGCTGTATATGCTCATTAAATCTGAGCTGTCCTGCTCTCTGACTTTTCTCCAGCCACTGACCTGAAGATGAGTTCTCAGAAACGTTCTCCTTTTGGTGAACTCAAAATTATTTCTCATCAGGAGATACAGAAGAGCGGAGGCTTCGTTCCTTGTGGAGGACACCTTGGAAGTGCAACACTTCAGGATCTCATAACAGAGGGCAGCACACATGTTCACCCTTCCCTTGAAAAATGCTGAGGGAAACTTCACAAGAGACATGCAAATATTAGAAAATACACCACTAAATGGCATCCACAGGGTTCAGATGGGCAGGTGCACAGGGCAACAAAGTGAGCTCCAGCCTGGACAGCCTCAGCAAAACTTCTGCCAGAGCCTGAAAGTATTTGTAGGAATGAATTTGGGGCCTATTTTTAACCACATTTCCTAGAGCAGTGTGAACTTCGCTGTCACACTTCTTGTGGATGTGATTGCATATGTCTATCTAACCCCTTCCCTGATAACATCTGAGTTTACTGGCATATTCTTAGCAAACTGGACTGACAAAATTATGTTCTTACAAATGCCATAATCACCTGCAGTAGGACAGAGAGGAGAGGTCCCACGGACATTCTCACCACAAGCTGCTATCTGGGACATGAAAAAATCTGTCAGAGCCCCACCAGGAATCCAGCCTCAACGGGAAACATGACCTGCAATGCCCACACATCTCCTTCTACACGATCCCCTAAAAACATCTAAAATCATGCCTGTATGCCCTCAGGAATGCAAATAAGAGACTGGGTTGTTCCTCAGACCCTAGAATTCAGTGACCTGCCCTGCCTCCCCAGACAGAGCCACCCAGGGAGCAGCAGAATGAAGCCAAACCATAGTGCAAGCTCCCTCAGTCACAGCAGGGCTCAGGGACCTGCAGCAGGGAGAAGGGCAACACCAGCACCCTCGTGGCCTGTCTGTTCCCCCCACCAAAAGCTCGAGCATGGCTGTCAGGGCAAGCTCCACCCTGCCTGGACAGGAACACCTGCAGCAGAGCCCTGCCCCATGGGGCAGCAGCCTCCTGGGGATGCCAGGGTGTGTCCACGTGGCTGCGGTAACAAGAGGTGGCTGGTGGGAAGGTGACACTCAGCTGGGCTTCCTTCCACCCCGGCCACAGCAGGCTGAGCACAGGGAAGCAGAACAAGGAAGGGCTTTGTGCTGGCACGCAGCCGCTTCCGCAGCCACCACAGGGAGCTGCTGGGGAGGGGAGATGCCAACACCTTCCAAGGGGGTGGAGGCTGTTTGGGCATTGCACAACAGCACTCTGCTCCTTCTGCTGCAGCTGGCAACCAGGCCCAAAGAATTTCCTGGCACAAAGAGGCAACAGAGGCAACTATGGTTTTATCTGTTCAGAGGAAAGATACGTTCAGTTTGTTCAAAACCCCATGGTCCTCACAGGGTATGGTCCATTAGTCACTTTTATCTGCCTCACTACCCATGAGAGATGACAGTAAATAGTGTCAGTCAGAGGCTGAAGCTGTGATTGTGGCCCTCTACTCCTTGCATTAAGTATATATGTTCCAGGAAAACTTTTAAGTACTGCTGTGGTCACCACTGTGGTGTGCTGGTGACAGGGTCTTAAAAAAACAGGGATCTAGGACCTGTGGCTAGCAAGATGTTGGGATTGCACCAAGAGACCAGTATTAAGACACAAAATACTTCGAGTACACTGCCTTTGGCCAAAAAAATATCTTAAAAAAACAAAATGGGAGAAAGAAAGAGGCAAACAAACATCATCATAACACAGGGCCACGAAGATCTTGTGTACACTTTGGAAAGGAGCTCCCAAGGAACTGCTGCCCACTGCAATGCAGTCTTTCTCCCAGAGCAAGATGGGATCATGGTCAGCACTGGGCTTAGCCCAGAGCTGGCACAGCTGTGTGACTGAGCATGCACAGACACCACAGAGCTGGCTAGCATCTGCTCTCAGCAGGGACATGGCCAGCTTGCAGAGGCTTTCCAGACATTTCCAACCCACTGCGAGGGACAAAAAACTTTGCCTGGGAATCTGCTGCAGGAGGAGCCCTGTGCACTCCACTCCACATCAGCTCTGGAGGAAAACCTGTAGCCTTTTCACAGGGAACCTGTGTCCTTTTCTGGAGACCAAGCCCAAGCAGATGCAATGGGTGCTGGTGCCAGGTTCAGGGATGCAGATCCATGGGTGCATGCCTGCTGGAGATCCAGCCAGGTGCTGCCTGTGGCTCTCCAGCTGGCCGAGAACACACTCTGGGGAGAGCATGAAACAGCTCTTGTGGTGATGACTGTGCACACTGGAGGAGCCCATTTCTGATACAGCCCCAATACAAGGGACCAGAGCAGGAGTCAACTCAGCAGCCAGCTCCCAGAGAGCCCTCAAAGGGATGTGAGGGTGGGACAGCCACAGGGACAGGCAGAACACATGTCTGAGCTGGTCTTCAATGCAGACCCCTCTTCTATGCATGTTTTCCTCTATAACCTTTAATTTAAAGACCATTCCTAAGCATGCATATAGGTATTTATATATATATTTATCTGTAAGTGATGCTCTGAAAAGACAGATTCAGTTCTTCAGAAAACCCGGTGTTAAACAAGAGCAATCTAGTTTTGTTGGTTCTTATCAGCCAATAAAACAGAGGCAGCTTTCTTCCCAAATTCCCAGAACACATGCATGCAACCAAAACCAAAGATGCAAACGATTACAGAAGTTTTTTGTTCTTTGCTTTCTTGCAACATTTTTTTTAAAGTCTTTTGCCTATCAAATAACTGGATTTAATGCAGAAGACAAATTTTGGGATGCAGAATAAATCTCAGGAGTTTTTTCCCTCCAGCAACCATTTGCTGTGACCACAAATAAGAGAGGGATTATTTTCATTGTAATTGTAGCTACAGAAGGCCATAAAAATGAGAAATTTTCCAGTCTAGCTGTGACTAAGGTATAACTTATTTTTGCTTTTCTCAAAGTTACGAAGTAGAGCAGAGCTAGTATTTGAAAACAAACTTGCAGGAAAACATGTCATCATTGACTTGTCATGAAATGCAGTGACCACCTGCCTCAGCCACCACAGCCACTTTACGCCTTAAAAGAACCCTTGAGAGAACTTAAAAGGACGTTTGGGACGTGTGTGGTTATAGAGTTGGCAAAGAAAACACTTCCACCTTATAGATACCATCTGCTGGGCTCATATCTTGCTTTTACAGAACCCATATGTGTCCTCTCATAGGGGAAATGTGAGAAAGCTGAAATCAATCATTTGTATCTTTAAAGACCCACGATGTGAAATTCAGCATGGATTTAGGCTGGCATAAATCCAAGAAAACAATCCACTGCCCATCCTTGCAGCAGCCAAGCATGTAGCCTCCTTTCTGTCACTGGTTTTTTGGAAAGCAAATGTAGAACCCCTGAAGAGCTCCAGGTGAGAACAAATTGAGCAAGTGTGCATGTTTGGCTTCACATTAAAAAAAAACCAAAAACACGGAAAATATGCCAGGAAGGCAAGGAACATCTGTTATTTGCTATAGGCACAAAAGAAATATTTCTGGCTCAATAAACTTTTGTTTAGGAAGGGGAAGAGTGGGGTGTGTGCACATCTTCAGCAGGATGGATCTCAAGGCTAAGCAGATCACAGGCTAGCAGAAGATTTAAAAGAAAGGTAGAGCAATAAACACGCACTGGACCCTGCAGAAAAACTGATTCCTGCCCCTGCCAGTTGCCAATATAGCAGGCTTTAAGAAGCCCCATGGGAAAACACCTTGTAGGAGACCACGCTGACTGGAGCAGTCAGGAAGCCAGCAAGATCTCTGCATTTCTGCTTCTCACATGTTTGCTTAGCACAAGCCAAAATCCAGCCCTATACCAACTCTTAGCTTTGCTGTGGGGTTATAGCAAAATGTGCAAAGCACAGATTTTTTTCCACCTTTGCAAAACAGTTTAGCAGTCTCTTCTTTTAATCAGACTTCTCTCAGCAGCTAATGCAAAAGCTCCTTTGGAAGTTACTCGCTGCTTACCACTCAGATACTGTGCCCTGCCTGGCTGCAATCTGCCTCATGGATTTTCTTCATTAATGAAGTACTGCGCTCACGGGATTTAGATGTTTTAATTAATTTTTTATTTATGATAACTGTGCAGCTTGGGAGGAATGGTGTTTGCATGTACATCAGGTCTTGAAAACATCTTTATAAGCAGTGGCAGGTTTTGACAAGCACAAAGGACAATGTCAGCAATAGCATCAGTCACTGCTCTTTTGTGGTCAGCTATGGCTTTGTTACTGCTTGAGCTCAGGGCATTAAACAGCCTCACTATCTGCAGGGCTCAGAGAGTATAGAACAAGGTTCAGCAAGAACTATCATCTCTCACAGGCAGTGGGTGAGGTGCTGCTTGTCAGTACATGCATTATTCAAGCAATAGCACTGTCAGCAACATTGACAGTTTGGGGCGAAGATTCAAGCACCAGTTTTTGGTTGAACAGACACTAATATTTGTGACCAAGGCAAGTGAGGGAATTCCTCATGATTTCTCCTTTTGCTTCCTGATATCCAACAAATAATAAATCACTAGAGAACTTAACCTGGGCTGTTTTTTAAATCAGTGAAGCTGTTTTCTAAAACCTATCTCCAAAATATCAGTTTAACAGGAGTTTAACCATACTGGCCTCTCTGCCATACTTACAGTTCTCCCACACCTTTGTCATGTATTACATACCTTGCTAATGAAAGCTCTCAGAGAGGCAAACACATGCTTAAGGGCTGCTTCTGACTGCCCACTTTTGAGAAAAGCCAGATGAATATCAAAAACCTTCTTCATAAGTGGATTGTGGCCATCATTGTTTAAAAGCTGGGTCTGGAAAGCAATGAGAGAATTTACTTTGCAGAAATGCTGTACCTGAAGCTTGAAAGACAGAGATAATTTTGCATAATTAATCACATTAATCCTTAAGCCAGATAAACAATAAGGCCTTCAGTAAAAATATAACCTATAAAATGTGAAAATCACTACATATTTACAGTAGTTAGAAAAGGCTATTTTTGTACTAGAGAAAAAAAAAATTAATTACTTTTGCATCGCTAATTCCAAAACCTAAGTCAATAATCTGTAAAACTTTCACTGGTTACCAAGTTATTTTAAATAAAACATGCTGTTACCAATGTAATTATCACACTTATTTTTTCCATTTCTTTTTATTTATCTTGAAATTTGTTTTGTTTGCAGCCCAAAAGAGAGAGGGAAAGAAAAAACCCCCACCCATCTTTTCACTGGGTAGATTAACAGCTGTTGTTAGTCATTTCACTTCCCTTGTTTTCTGCAGAGTTTTGCCAGTGTGTACCTTGTGGAGATTGTGGTAAAATGGAATTACCTGGGGGCTATTGCCACAGTTTGGTGTCAGACCAGGTGGGCTGTGCCTGCTGCCATCCTCACAGGATTGTGCAGGAAGTTTGGACATGACACAAGGATGTGGATATCCTGTACTGGCAGAAAATCAACAGCCTCCATCCCACTGCCAGTCCTTGGGCTGGCTCAGATTTTGACACCTTGTACAGACCTTGTGGTAAGTTTAGGATCCAGACTTTTACACTGAGCTCATTTCCTGTGGCAGCAGAACAGCATCAGCCCTGCTGCTGCAGTACAGAACCCACTTGTGTGTGGTAGCACCATGTGACCCTAAAAGCAAAGCAGAAGCCCACTGAAGGGGAAGGGAATCCAGTCTATCCTGTGGTTTGATAATCACAATGCTTTGTGGTTCAGTAATATTCCAAACGAGGCAGCTGAGCAAGTCAAGCAAGCTTTAAGTGTTGCATTGAAATCCCTTTGCTTTTACCAAACTTCTAAGGAGTAATTTAACGTCTGCACCAGGATGGCTTTTTGGCTCTGCAAGAGAAGCAGAGGCTATGACAACCTTTCTCTTCATCTCTATCTAAAAAGGAAATCTTCATCGTGCTTGCTCTGAAATCCAGAGCTGTTCTTGAGAAACTATGCAAGACACATTGCTACAGACAGGATTCCTCTGACTACACTTCAGGAAGAGCATTTCTGGAACAGTATTTCACTGCCATCCTAGGGTTCTCTTCACCACACAGGCTTTGGTTTTTGTAGATGGCAATGACTACCAAAAGTGTGAATTCCAATATGAAAGAGAAGACTTCTACCAGTGGTTCTGGTTCTGCACAGCAGGAGTGCCTCAGCCCAAGAGATATTTATGTACAGTGATTCAAAGAAATCTAGGCTTCACTTCTAGGTAATTTAGGGCACAAAAGAATAACTGTTCTAAAAATGTTGGACATTCACTTCCCTTTACTCTAGTCCCTCCTTTCTACACGATGTACATTTTCTCTTATTCTATTTTTGTAATACCTACAAAAATCATGGTATACCATCCATGTGATTTTCTCTGGCCTTGCAGTTTTGAGGAAATGGCAAGACTGAGTAAGGGTATAATTACTCTGAGACCCTGTGAAACACGCAGTGTTTTGGAAAATAAACAAGCTGCAAATGATTTGCTTTTGTAAAGCCTTCCATATTCTTCCACTCTAGGAGAATGGATCACCAAAATCCACACACATAAGAAAACACAGCACACTTTTCTACAACATTTTTGTTTTCAGCGCTGACCTTGAAACTCTGAGTGAAAAAAGAGATGGTGTCCAGGACTGTCAGGCACACTTCGGTGGCAATATTGCCCTCCAGTAATGCCTGGTGCACAATATCTGCTTCTGAGGTGCCTGCATCTGTGGACACAGAGAAAATCAGGAGGAACAAGTGTTTAACGCTCCAGCTCCCAAAAAATCTGTGTTGATTTAGATAAGGTTCTCCCCTTGCACTTCACTGCATCTGGGAGATGATGCAAGAATAGCAAGATGCCAGCTCCATTCAGAGAAGCTGCCTCAGCCTGATGTCACACCAGAAAAACAGTATCAGTATTGCCCCTTAATGTCACTGTCTTTAAAGCAAGACAGAGCATGAGGTGTCCAAGCTGTCTCCAGAGAGGGGAAATGACAAAGTGCTCCAATGGACCCACATGGAGAGGCTGAGAGCAGATCCCAGCCCAGGTCTCTGTACAGTGCAGTGCTCCTGTATGCCTTGCTCTCTACCCAAACCAAGGCGTTACCTGAACACACACTCAGCCAAGGAGCTGAGCCAAGACAGGCAAGAGCAGAAAGCCACACAAGTCTTAAGTCCCAGGGGTGATTTTTAAAGGGCTGGCTTAAAAGCCACCCTCACCCATCTAGGAATGTTGCTGGGAGGACTGGTGACCACTGCAATTCTGTAGAATTTGAGTAACCTGAAGCAACCAGCATCAAGTGGAAAATGGCTACATGAAGTTTTCATCAGGCTGACACATGCCCTGGCCCCTTCTGGCTCTGCTGTACGTACTGTGGTTGAGGGTGAAGGAAGTCTCCAAGCTGCCCAGATGCTGGAGCCGCCCCCCAGCTCTGCTGCGGAGCGCTGGCATTGTCTGCGATTTCCTGTCAGCTGCCATGTGCCTGGATAACCAGGCATCCTGCACCCTGCAGGGGGGAGCAAAGACAGGGGTTGGGCCAGCAGCAGCGGCCATACCACTACAGGATTACACAAGGCACCAGGATGGAGACCTCTCCTCTCAAACACACCCATTTGGTTTATCCAGGACAATCCCAGTGGAACTGACCAGCCCATGCAGATCTTGCCTGCTCCAGAGGGCCCCAGGGCATTAGGGTGAAAAGAGCAGGGATGCTGCTCTGGAAGCAGGGTTGCAGCTAGGACTCTTGTCTCACCTGCAGCTGGCTGGGGGGGATACTGCCAACCTGTGCTCACCTGGGCCTGGGGGTCTCATGCAGGAGCTGGAGGGGAGGGAGGGGGCAGGGTTCTGAGGTGAGAGGCCCCTGCTCACAGTGCTGAGCAGAGCCCAGACCCGCTGGGGTTTGCCTGGCATGGGTGGGCACGAGCCCTTCCCCCTTTGGCTGGGACAGGAAGCACAGGGACGGTGCCCACACCCCACACCAGATGGAAGGATGCAGTACCTGGCAATATTTCTCTTCCCAACGTATCTGAAGTGAAATAAACACACCCTAGGAAGAAAAGGAAATATGTATCTGTTACAGTTTCTGCAGATCAGGAATGATCCTGATCATTTAAAACCTACCCTGTTCTTGCCTGCAGACACAACTTCTCTGTGCACAAGGGTTTGGGTCTGTATTTACAAGTCACTTGACCTCACACCCTTGGTTTCAAATTCTATGGCACATCCCTGTCTTCTTACCCATCTGTTCCCCCAAATTTGCTGCAAATTGGAGAATATGACAGTGACAGGCAAAGCTGAGCCCACAGGTGGTGGGACACACCCCAGGTGGACCACAGGGCACTGCCACTGCACCGTGCTTCCTCAATATACACTTGCTTCTCCTCAGAGGGAGGAAGAGCATTTCATTACAACCTGGCCAGACACCTCTAGTGCTACACAGGACAGTGCGTGCACTGTGGTCTCCTCCTTAGCCATTCTGACCACACAAAGGTGCAGTGTTTGAATAGCAGCCTCATGATACTCACTCCAGAAGCACGAGGACATTGATCAGCTCCTGGGGAGAGAATTTATTCCAGTAAGCTAAAAGAGTATCTGAAAGAAAATGAAGAACAGTTCACTGAGATTTAATAAAACTCAAAGCGGGGGCCTTACAGATCAAAACTGATGGTCCCTTCTCTTTCTGGCTGCCCCCAGTGAGCAGGAGGCACCAACCTTCAGAAATCATCTTCACAATGTACAGGTAGCACATCAGAAGTGTCCGGATCTCAAACTGGTCCAGCCGGCTGCAGTGGGACATGCTGCTCCTCATGGAGCTCCTGCGGATCTGTTGGGACACAGGTGTGACACGAGGGCCATAGCCCTGGGTTCCTGGGCTGTGCAACACAGGCTGTGCAGCATGAGCACAGCAAAGCCAGCACACACCAGGTGTGCTGGCATCCCTCCTGCCCCTCAACATGTGCACCCCACAGCACCATGCTTTGGAAACAGCTCATCCAGTGAGCAGCCTAGAAATTCTGGGCACATCACCAAACACTTCTCTGCTCAGAGAGAAAATGTCCGAGCAGTGAATGACAAGTTATCCAGAAAAACACACAGCAGCCTGCTTTCATTTTCCCTGCTCTCTGTGGCATGTAAGCTCCTGGACATTTTTAAAGCCAGTTCTTGTAAAAAGAAAGTTCACTGGCTGTCACCATTTAAAGCAAGAATCTGACTTTCTGTTAAAAACATACACTCCGAAACAAAATGTCAGTTATTAAAAAAGGAGGACATTTCATCTTAAGGACTCTTTCTTCCCTTTGATTTTTAGAAATGTTTCAACTTTCCTCCTACTTAGTGACTCAGGCAAATTAAGTGAAATCCTGCTGATGAGTCAATTTTTATGGGAAAGGCTTAGGCATTGTGTGGTGGGACACATGATTTCCAAAGGTATACCACTTTTCTTCTGCATTCTCTGTGCTTGCCTGATTTGTATCCTTCAATAAATGGATACGATTAAGCCCTAGGCTTCTCCTAAAGCTTTGCCTCACATGTTTGGAGAGGGATCCACAGATCTTACTTGTTTATTCTGGGATATGATGTGGATGTGAGTCATAATAAAGCAGAAATAAACAATCATTTTAGAGTTGGAGACATGGTGCTATGGCCAGAGATTTGCTATTAACCATGCCAAACTATCAAGTCAGCACACAACTTACTCCATGGGAACAGGGCAATGAGCAAAGTGTCTGCCTCTGCAGAGCACTGTTGAAGCTGTGCTCCTCCATGTGGCATTGCTTTTACATGGCTTTGTGGATATTGCATTCCCTAACAGAAAGATTGCTTTCAACAACTCTGAAAAACATTCAAGGGCATTCAAGAGGAGGATGTCTGGCCATGGGGGAAGAGCTGAGCTGGAAGCAACACCATTTCCTGCAAACCCCCTCAGCAGCACTGGAGCACAGGCTCGGGGCTTTGCTGGAGAGTTAACTGTTTGGCTGTACTCTGTGATTTATGGAGGAGAGCTTGCAAGGCCCCACCTCTTCTAAGCATGCCAGGACACAGCAATGAGACCAGATAATCTTTGCCTGGCTTGTTGCAAGGGCCAAAGTTTTTGAAGATGCATCAATGACTCATGCCAACCCAAGACATCTGGAAAGTGCCCTGAGGAAAACCAGGGACCGGTTTGCACAAATACCTGACTTCTATGCGTGCAATATGCCACGAAGAAGAGTACACCCTGTTTGAATAGCAGGATCAGAGGTCTTTCTGGCATGATCACAGTCACCTTCTGCAAGTTTGGGCCTGTGGTTATTCGCCTGGGCTGGTTTTCCTCCAAACACTTCATCTCAAGTCAGTGGTCACTGGCAATCTCACACCACAGTGCTTTGCCTCTCAGACATTTAGAAACCAATCCCCAGCACCAGACACTGGGGTCTAGCCAGGCTCAGACCCGCCCACACACAGGGAGCACATCTGAGTATGGATAAATGCACCATAGGAACAGAGATTTTCCACATAGATTTTGCCTTTCATCTTCAACAAGTAATTTGTCAACAGTTCTATTTTTGGATCAGGGATGTTTGAAGAGGGAAAGCATACCAGACTTGTGACTCTGACCTTTGTTAAACATCAATCTATTTTGTTTCCAGGATATCTGTAAGCTGGCTTTGGAGAGTGTTACTACAAGGAACTCCTTTTCTCTCCCTCTTATTTAACACAGACTGCAGGCTGATCACTGCTCTTCCCAACCCCGGTACGTTACATTTTCACACTGATCTGGGGAACTGGTTGCTCCTTCTGAGTTCAGGGATCCTTTTGAGTCCTCTCGCTTTATTGCATGGCCATTTGGAAGGGTTGCTCCACAGGCTGAAAAAAAACCAGACCCCACAATTAAGCCCTTTGCACTTGTCAGCACAGCACAGACAGCACAGAGGGGGCTTGCCAAAGCCCCATGTCAAAAGCTGGAAAAGTCTGGAAACGACAATTAGGGTGACACCACATCTAGGGAAAACCATGCAGAGTCTGTGAGATCTTTAGATAACTGTTTCAGGTTTTGAGTAATGAGTTTTGGGTGTTTCAGGCTGCTAATAGCTATGTAAAAATAAACAGGAAATTTAGAATTCAGAAAAATCAATTTACCTGGATCTTTGTCTGCAACCAGGCTGGATCTGCTTGAGGGGGATGGAAAACTGCATATGAATTCATCCCTGGATGCCTGTAAAGCAATATAAGGTTTTATGACAAATAAAAGATAACACCTATTCTCTTACAGAAGGGAACAGTGCAATACAAAATGGCAAATTAGAGCAGGTTTTAAAAACAAAAAAAGACAAAACCAGAAATTTCCTTACTTCTATAACAAGGAAACAAAGGACTTGGGAAGGAGTACAAAGAATAGCAGAACATACTAAACTACGTCACAACAATATTTTCCTTTTTGTTTTTCATCATTTGAGATGAAAATTTTGTATTGTTTTTCTCAAATGTCCTATTTGTTATTCTTTTCCCCAGCAAGGAGGAAAGTCTAGTCTGCAAGGCTAAGACCACTTGGTAGCCCCACACACAACTCTCGGGAGGACAGGACACTCCCCAGAACACCGGCTGGAGTCCGAGGCTGAGTCCTGCTCAAGCTCATTGCACTTGGGGGGACTTACCTCCCCTCACAGCACTGCACACACTGTCCAAAAACATGTTAGACACGGAGGCATCCCAGCTTTACTCACAAGGCTGGAGACAGGGCAGGAGGTCAGTGCCTCGTGGCCAGCCACACGCTGCAGGTTCTCCAGAAGCACCCCAAACAGCGGCAGGTACAGCTGGGCAATTTTTGCCTGCTGGTTCTGAAAGCAGGAATGGAGAAAAATCTCAGTAAGAGCCCAGGTTTCCAATGGAGTGAAAAAAGGGGAATTCCTGAGGCAAAACATGTATACATATGTATCTGTATTTATGCACTGTATAGTGTTTGAGAATGTGAGCTGGTTTGGCTTCTCCACTTTTAGAGCTGCCAGAGAGGTATTACCCTTCTAACAACAAACCTGCAGCACTCAGGGGTTTTGGAGGCTAAATAACACTCCCAATCATACAGGATGTGTGACAAGCAAAGTCCTGGATTTCCTAACTCTTTAACTGGCACTTGATTCACATAGTTTGATTTTTAAGTGCAACACCCAGGAGTAATGTAACAGAAGCATTTGCTCCATGCCTGGTGCTGGCTACTGCTTCCAGTCAGAAGTTCTCCATAGCAAATGCTTCTAGTGAAAACAGAAAGAATTTTGGATTAAGTGATACAGATCAAAAATGGCTGAGCTGACATTTTCTAAATGGAGGACTCTTTTACATCCAATTCTTTTTTGTTAAACATATACTATTCTGGATTTGGCTGAAAGGTTAAAAAGAAGAAATTTAAGGCTTGCAAACCTTTTAAATAATAAAGAAATCAAAATTTTTCTTCTGATTCAGTATGACAAAAGATAAAAGAAATCTTGAAAAGATGGGTTGACAAAACCTTCTCTCAGCCATTGATGGAGCTGGGGTTTCCTTGGCTGGAGCAAGGCTGTGCCAACACATGCTCAGCCTGTCCTGCCTGCGATGTGATTTTTTTGCTTTGGAATCTGAGCATCCTGCCCTAGCTCCAGGCAGTTTCCTGGTCACACCACCTGGAGCACAACACATATACAAATATCCTGTGGGACAACAGTAAGACAGGTGGAGTTTCTGAGGAGTCAGGGGAGTGTTGCACACTGAAGGAGCAAACAGCTCCTGGGTTAGTCATGGATCCTCACTGCAGAGAAAAACAAACCCATCTCCAAGCTGAGGCCTTCAAACAGGCAGAGAAGGGAGGGAAGAGGAAATGGCTCTAGGCCCATGAGAGCCCCAGGTGCATTTGGGGCACTCCTCCCACCCTCCATGCCAGGAAGCTATCCATGTTCACTCATGAATGCAGCACACTAGGAGCAATGTGGGGTCCAAAACTAAACAGAGGCATGTTTTCAGGCTACAGCAAGGACAGGTAATATCTGCACAGGTATCTGGGCACTTTGGAGGGCATATGGGTCAGCAGGGAACAGCACCAAGATAAAACAAACCCATCTCCAGCCTCTTTCAGCATCATCACATGCTGAGCCTCTGACCAAAGAAAACTGAGATCCACCCAGAGGAAATCCAGCACCTCATGAGAATCGAGATCCTCTCCTCTGAGTCACTAATTAGTAAAATACACAGCTGACTTGCAACAGAGATCAGTTCTGTTTCCTGATTACAGCATATTAATACAGGATATTAATTTAAGCCCAAGACTAGAACATCACTGATGTCCTAATTTTGTTGAACAGCTCTTGGCTAATGACTTTCTTAAGTTCCTTAATGGTTTAGGGCTTAATTACCTAAATACGCAGCACGAGTAAGGGCTGCAGTTATTTCCTAGATGGTTTCTGAGCCATTACTGTTACTCCATAACTATCAGTTATTTACAACAGTTCCCCAAAAAGCAATTAGAATACCCTTGGTGGACCATGAAATATCTAAAACTCTGGTAATATGATTTTTTTCACAAAATTCAACAGCATGTTAAAAAGCCAACAAAACAAGCCTGACCTTGTGCTGGTATCTGTTGTCAAAGGCATGCTTGATCAAGAGATTTTTTAAGACTGAGATAGCCGTATATCTGATATCATAATTGTCCTGCAAGGCAACAGAGGCTTCTCTAAGAAGCATCCCCACGAGGAAGTGATGCCTGCAATACTCATCAGTTAAACTGTATTCAAGATTTATATCTGAAAGAAATAACAAGGCAATGGTTAAGGGAAACATTCCAAGAGTCTGTTCAGAGCAAGACATAACAGTCACGTAAGCCACGAAGTCCTCAAGCAGTGTTCACCACTCTCTCCTGCAGTGCACTGATCTTTGAATAAAGCTGAAGTGACCCATACAGTTTTCTCCACCGGTGAACTAAGTCATATCAAAGAATTTGGCGTCTTCCAGGTCAGGCTGCTCATTAATTTCAGCCCTTACTGTTTCAGCAGCACCACAAGGAAGGATTTCTGCAATGTGATACTCCGCAAAGCTTCTCTCTCCAACGAGTAATTTTTAAGTCAGAGATGGCTGAAATGGGGAAAGACAGCACAACTTACTGCCTGAGGATGCTTTGCTCCTGACTGGGGGTTGTCTTGTAAATCCCCAAACCACCCAGGCAGTGGGGATACCAACCTCCACCAAACAGCTGTGAGGGTGGGAATGGGTAGTTGAAATGGTGGGTTTAACTGGCCACCCAGCCCTAGCAGTGCTGCTCTGCAGCTCATTCCACATCCCCCATGAATCTGTGTTCCTCCTCTTCAGGTCAGAGAGCAGAGCAAAAGCATACAGCACTGCTGGGATGAGGGATGCAAATGTGGACATGGTGCCAAGTGACTAGTGCTGCATCCCAGTCTGCACAGCTGGGCAGCTGCATGGACTGGGGAGCCAGGGTAGGGCTCCAGGCAGCTACTTGCCAGAAGCAGATACTAAACACAGCTCCTCAGAAGCTGCACTGACTGCCAAGAGAAAGCCAGCTCAGTACCTCATCGCCTTGCTTAACTTAACTTGTACCCTGCTGTTGCTGTTCGTAGAACGGACACGTAGAAAGAACCACTCTGACTCCAGTAGGGATTGACAGAAGATCCACAACTTTACTGATTCTTTGGAAGACTTTTATAACCCAGATCGTGCACATGTCAGGTGTCATAACCCCATTGGATCTGTGGGCTAAGCCCACCCCAAGGGGCAGAGCTGACACTGGCATGTAGCAGAAAGATGTTTACCTAACAGAAAAGCTTCTATCTGAGAAAAATAAGTTACAGGTGCAAAGGGTTTAGAAAATCAGTGATATTGTTTAGGCTATCATCTGTGAGAAAGAAAAGATTCTCACAAGCACTAGAGAGCTGACATTTTTCATGGCTAAAAGTTTCTCAGCACCAACACCCTGCGTCTCACACAGATTCAGGCAGATGCTGTGATCAAAGCAGAGGCTGCTACCAGGATAAGGTACCACTTCTGCTGACGTGCCTGGACAGGGCAGCAAGGAAATGACAGATCTACTGACTGTGGTGCAGGGCTGCTATGAACGGCCTTGTGCTGACACCATTATCTCTGCCAGGCCATTTACCAAACTAGAACCATCACAGGGATAACCCCCAAGCTCTGTGTTCTTCCCCCAAAAGATACAAATGCCATGTGCTCAGCTCAGACTTTGTTTTTTTAAAACCTCACAGGTATGAAAGTTCTTCTGTGGCAAGGCAGGGTGAATACAGCTTTGAAAATCCCAGCCAAAGAGTTCCAAGAGTTCTGTAGCAGTAAAAGATACTTTTTAATTTATTGAATCGTAAGTAGCATTTACTGGATTGTGAAACTCTGATTCAGAGGACAGAAAAAGAAATCTGGAACATTACCTAGCTTTCATTGTTAGTCATGTTAGCAAAAGCCTCATTGTCACACATCATGGTTATTACATTAGTTGGATGCAAGCTAATTGATTGCAAAGTGCATACTTTACTTGACACTAGAGGATTTGATCATTCCAGTTGGACCTACCTACTGAAGTGAACTGTTCCACAGCAAATGAAAAAAGTTCTAATTATGTGTAAAAAGCAAACGGACAAATAAAAAGACAATAAAAATAAACAGGAACAAGTAATGCTCTAAATCTTGGAGAAACAGGACAGTATGGCATATTTTAGCATGATTTGTGAGGCTTTTTCTTAACTCCCAGCTTCTGTCAATCCCTTGGATTCTTTCCCATCACAACATTGCAAAACTAATTGTGTGCTACAGGCCATGAGGCCAAGCTTGGGGCTTGCTCTGGCTGATGTCCCCATGTAAGGCAGCAGGGACGGACCAACAACAAGCCCCGCATTACATGGGACATTTCAGAGTCACTATTCCAAGATGCAATGCTCCAACTCAACAGGATATGGTTGCAGAGCTGTGCTCTGCCAGCCTGCCCATCTGCACTGGCTGAAGCTGCAGACACTCTATCCTAGAAACAGAGCAGTAGGGGTTTGGGCATCCCCTCTCTGCATCCAAATAGGTTGATGAAGAGGTCAGACATACCAGCAGGGTCTCTCCTGAGCACTCTGTCCCCTGTAACCACAGGTCTGGCCATAAAGCCAGACAAGTCTGTAGTGAAGGTGCATCCCCACATGACTCTACCATGGCAGGCAGGGCTCAGGCACCACTGCAAAGGCACTTCTCCTACCTGAGCGTGGGCTGCTCTACTGCCATGAGCTGTATGTAAACCTCAGCTGGTAGGTCCAGTCACAATAAAACACAGCAGAAGAAATGAGCTGCCCTTACAACTTTTCAATTTAACTATCACAAATGCAAAGGTAAATGTTAACCTAGAAAGAGGATCCTTATGTTACCATGCCACTAACAAGCATCAGGGAGGCACCGTGGACGTGTTTTTCTTGACTGTTTCTAGCAACACTCTTTGTTAAACAATGCCAGGCAAGTAACCAAACTGATGTAAAAGATTAGCAGCTGGTCCAGAAAGCTCTGAGGGGTCAGATATATACCAAAATAAGGGACATCTCATTTACTACTGCTTCTCCCACCCGTATGTGTGTGTGGAACCACTTTGGGACTTGTAAGACTTCATCCTGGTGCACAAACAAACATCCCCTTTACTCCACCAGAATAAATCATACACTCAGAAATCCATGGGGCTTTTACATGGGGGAATCCCAAACCTCACTCTCCTCTCCAGTACTTATACTGGCCAGGCTACTGGCATCCAAATGTGGCAATCTTCACTGCATTTATACAGCACAGGTGAAGTATTAGGACCCAGAGAGTATAAAACTCTGTCTGTAGCACTCCTAGGGGTCGGTGATGGCTGCACTGCCATCAGTGGCAGAGCTCCAGCCACCCACACCTGCACACAGCCTCAGCTCAGCCCCTTTTAAGCCCTATCCACCCCGTGCTAAGCAGCTTCAGGACCCAAGAGGACAGGGTGTGACAGCGAAAGCAGAGTGGATGTGTGGTGGTGCCACAGTACAAATATCCTTGGTATACACCAAGGAGTGGCATGGGCTCAAGCTCGGCTGACTGCCTTCAGGCTTGAGAACAAGCATGAACACACTGTGCATTACTGTGCTCTTGTTCAACATGAAAGCAGAGGGCAACCTAGATCCCCTTCTCGTGGCCACAAGGAGAGCTGGCAGCAGGCAGTGGGTTCAATCTGTTCTCCTGCATCTCCATTCCCTACAGGACCCACCAATGAGACAGCCACTTCTCAGGGGAGACTGACACTGCTGAGATCAAAGGATTACCTTGCACAATTTGTGTATTTACTGAAACACAGGCAGTGTCTTCCAGATATTGATAGTCCCATGTAAACTTAAATATAGGAAATACTGAAAAGACTGACTACATACCATTCTGGAACAAAATGATGTAAACCTGACAGAAAAGCATCTTGTCCTGAGGTTAATGTCCTAACCAGGACATATATTTCCTTGATATCAAACCAAAGTTCATCTGGTCAGAAGCCATCAGGACTAATAAATTATAGATCTTTAGCCAGTCTCTTAAGAAAGAACATACCTTGAACTCTTTGCAGCTTGGGTTTGGAAAATGTCATTGGTAAGTTCAGAGGAATGTAGTGCTCATGATTGCAAATAGTTTGAAGAAATTCAAACTTGTATTCAACCAGCAGCTGAGATAAAAAAAGACAAACAGAAACTATGTTTTTAGTTTGACCCTTTTTCTTCCAGTTCAATGTACTTGTTGCACAAAGACTGAAGAATGTAATAAAGAGCACCTGTTGAAACTCACTTTTAATTGGCAAATTCTTATGTTGTTCTCCCTAAATGACAGTGCATACAGGTGTCACTTGGGACTTCTTTGTCTTTTTCATCCAGTCTACTAAATACTCTTTCCTTTAATTCTGACTCTTTACATTACTTTAAAGAACATCTGGGCACAGATTCTTGGCCTAGACAAAGAGGTCCAAAAGACTTTGCAGGAACAGTCTGAAAGGCCTCCAAGAGGGGTACAAAATAATCACTACAAAGCTTTGGCTGATGTTGGTATGTACAGCTGCAAACCAGTTTTCAAGAAACCTGCCACTTACCTTAGGGTCTTTTGGGCTGAATCCAGAAATGTAATCATTTATCAAGTTAAAAACAAATCCTCTGTCCATAAAGGTCAAACAACGCTGGAGAAAAAATAGCAACATGTGACCAACCATGAGAAATAAAAGCAATCATCCTAAATCCTCTCCACACTACTGTCCTGCCAGCAGACAGATTTCATCCTCTGGGTTGCTGCTGACTTTCCAAAATACACATGATTCTGTTTCTCTGAAATCATTTGGATGACCTTAAGTCTCCAGTGGACAACAGAAATATTTAAAATGAAGAGTACACATATTTCAGGTTCCAGACAGGTGCTAGGTATGCCTGAAAACCCTCAGTAACATACAGAGTTATTGTCACTTTAGAAGGAGAATGTTTCTTTCCTAGAAAAGGAACCTACAGAGTTTTTACAACTGAAATAAACAAAGACAAGATAAAGTAAAACCACATTTTCTTGCTTTCTCCCTATTTCTCATTGTCCTTTTTTTTCCTGATAAAATCCTGGGAGAAGGAAAAAAACTGCTGACCTTCAGGAAGTTAGCCAAGCTAAAGTTGACATTCCTGGACTCTTCAGGGATCTCATTATAGCGGATGGTCACATGAGGAATGATGGCAAGCAGCAGCGAGTGCAGGGCGTGCTGGTAGGACTCAGGGAACCTCTGGCCTCTGGGCAGCTGAAACCAAGAGAACATCCCAGCTCAGTGCTGCAAGCCAGCAGCTGGGGAGAACTGAGCACAGACACGAGTTCTTTAGCACTTGTTTTTGTTGCTTCCTAATAAAACAGTTGCCAAAGAAAGTGTTGGCTGCAACTGCAGTAGGTAGTAGCAGAAAAGGAGGCTGCACAAGCCACGAGGACTTCTGGAATTTTTAAATTACACTTGAGAGTGAAAGGGCAGAAAAGGTAAAGTGGAAAAAAAAAAAAGTTAAGCTGTTCAACTTGGCAGCTTTTTCTAAAAATAAAGAGTAACATAGCTTTTCAGAAAAGTTTTTGGAGGAGTTTGTGACAGTTCTGTAATGCAGCATTGACCAAATTCATTTTTACCTTGATTTTGTTTTCTTCCAGTAAGTACATTGCCATGGATTTTGCCAGTGCTTCAAAGAAAAACCAGGAATACTAGAATGAACAAAGAATATTATTACTTTTTGCAGCAGGATTGAACATGACTGACATTCCCTGACTATGTATGGAAGCACCTATGTGGGAGGAAGAGCTCACATTCAAATGGCTTCTTGTAAGCACAGCTGTGCTTACACAGCTGGCTTGGAATAGAGGCTTTGGCTACCCAGAGATGTCCTGCCAATCTTAGGGTGGCAAAAGATTTAGCCACTCTGCACCCCAATGCACCCTGCCAAGAACCAGCAGAGTTTGGGGTGTAAGCCCTGCAAAGGCCCAGAGAGGCAGAAACTCAATCAGCCTCCTATGAATCACCCTTCAAGTGTGGCTTGAGGAAAATAGGTAAGACTGGCAAAATGAACAGCCTTTTTCTGTATCCTGCCATGAACAGAGGTTCCCTGCAAGAACTCATATCTGTTTTAAAGGGGGAATCTCAAGGATGTGGATGCAAGGACTTTCCCTGCCAGCTTTGCCCCTGCAGTGGGTTTAGATGGGGGTATGTGTTGGGCTTTATACCAGAAACCCCCTTTTCTTCCCCTCTACTCTTGGCAGCCAAGTACTGCCAATACTTCACCTTGAGTAGCTTATTGATGGCTAGAAAATCTGCTGACTGCTTCAAGATGGTGGCCATGGAAAGGACCAAGATTTCATGGGTCATCTTCGCCTGTTTGGCACTCGGCTTCTCAGCTCTGAAGACGTACTGAGAGGAGAACAGCAATGTCAGCGTGTGCCTGCTCCCAGCAGGGAATCTTGAGGGGCAGTGTCTCATGACTGACCTTTATGAAGGAGCGCAGGTGGTGGTCTAGACCTTCTTCATGGCACGTGGACACAATGTGCAGAAGAACCCTGGGGAGAAATGTGATTTGTGTTCAGCACGCAACATGAGGGCAAGTTCCTCTACCTCATAAAAGCAGACACCACATCACCCTGCTCAATTCCAAAAGCCTCACTGCTGGTATGTCCTGATTTGCAGAGCGCCAGTTCTTGCAGGCCAGCACCCCTACACACGGCTCCTGCACCATCCTTGCACAAAGCACCCAGATGTGGTGCCCAGAGCCTCTTCTCCACTTCTCTGCTGGCCCAGGAATCACCCAGACAAGCTGACTTTTAAAACTCAAGACTCCTTGCACGAGGAGGTGAGATGGAACATTGTCCATCATTGTTATAATCTGATACCTCCTTGCATCTCTGGAATTTATTAATTCTGGAAGCCTCCTTTTTTTTTTTTTCTTTTACTTTATTAACATCATATGCTCCTTGTTACATGCACTGGATTATTTTGGGCTGTTGCCTTGCAGTGTGAGAAGGTCAAGCAGACCCTGCAGAACATGCCAGCCCTCTGGACACACTCCCATGTGGCTGATCAAGGCAGCAAGAGCCTAGTTTCCCCAGCCAGCACTGGGGATTTACATTCCACTCCCAGAGAGAGGGAACAACAAACTGTATTGCATGTTGTCATAGACCCCACAAGCCAAACCACAAGGAGTTTACAAGCCATTTATCAGATAAAGTGGGTTTTCCACTATGAAAATCTGATAAGAAAAGAACTGCCATTAAACAGAAGGCTACTGACAAACTGGAAAGCATCAGGCCAAGCTTTGATAAAAATCTCTGGAAACGAAGGTGGGAGCTGGTCACCAACAGGTACCTGGGGTCACCTGTTCCCCTGTCCTTGCCTCTGGTGCTTCAAACAGAGTGGAATTACAGTGGTCCACAAAGGAGAAGTTCTCACAACCTGCATCATATGGCACAGGGCTGTGACTGCAATAGGCACCACAACCCTGGGGACCATGGCTCACCCTCCAGCCTCCAGTTCCATGGGAGCAGGATGCTTCTGGTACATGGATGCACGCTGTGTACTGGGACCACAGGATGATGACATCCAGCACCCCGCTGTGCACGGCAGCACTTCACTGAGAAAGCAGCACAGGAGGAAGGCGCGTGTTTCAGCGCATCTCTCGCTCCCAGGGAGTCGCTGCCGGTGGCAGGCAGGGGAGGTGCTTTTGCTGGAGCTCCCTCCAGTGCCTGCCTGGGCCAGTGCTGCCTTCCTGGGGCCGCCAGAGCAGCGCTGGATCTCCAAGCTGGCACAGCTGGAGCTGCAGCACAGCACACCCAGCTCCGGGGTACCGGGAGCAATCCTGACATCGGGGACTGGCGTGCTGGAATGACACCAATGACACTGCTCCCCAAATCTGCTGCCTGCAGCTGGGACATGCCTGAGCACTCTGGAGCTTTTCATACTACAATAACTCGGCTCCCAGAGCCACCAAACCCCTTCTCTTTTGCGAAACAAACCAGGACTATATTTAAAGTACTACGTTTTTCCTCACACAACTTCCAGGACAAGAGCCCCACAAACCCACCATGCCAGCCACACGGTCCAGGGGACGGTAGCAGGAGACAGCCAGTGCTGTCACTTAGACCAGACCCTGCACTGCCATTTGTGGCTTTGCACTTGTCACTGGATGGTTCACCCAATACTCACATGGTGCAGCTGATAGCTACTTCATCCTCCTGCATCACATTTGTGAGGACTCTAAATAGTTGCATAAGAATTACAGGTAGAAACTGAATCATTACTTGGATCTCCATCGCGTGCAAACACTAAAACAAATGTTCAAAACACAGACACTTTTAGTTCAACATTTTGCAGATGTTAAATATTTACAGTCTGCAGACATTTCTGTGGCAATGGGACAGACGTTAGCAAAGGCTTCAGGGTGTGGAAATGCTTCAGCCTACTGGAGGACAGAGGAACTTGGACCCATAGCAGAACTTGCTGCCTCCTTCCAGCTGACAGATCCCAGCTGCAAACCTTCAGGGCGCAACATAAATCTCTCCTGGCAGGTATTAATCCTCCTCTCAAATGTATCCAGGCAGCTATGACTTAATTAGAGGTCTTATATTACTATTTGATTTGAAAAGCCCAGAATTTAAGGCTGAAGTTTTGCTCTCAAGTCTCCTCATCACTTGTGCCAGTATTTTGAAGCCCCATTTCCACAAATGCCTTTGGAACATGAAAAACTGCTTCCCAATGACTTGCAGAGAGACTTTTCTTTTCAAAGAGCAGAGCTTGCTATCAAAAATGGAGTTTAAGGCACTTGGTGAAGGTCAAGATCATCTCGTGCATACGTTCTCCACCAGTCTCAGAGATCTCTTGTGCCTGAAGCTCATGATAAGAGTCTAGCAAAGACAGCACGTTTCATTTTTAAGTTTTCAAACCTGCAAATCTAATGAAAGGTTTTTAAATTGGTATCTAGCTATTTAAATTGCTGAAATTGTTGAGGCAGTGGTGGTTAAGAATCCCTCACTTGTGGTTAGCACATACCTATCTCCCTCTGTCTGCAGGTGGCAGTGCGGGCTCTGGGGCTTGGCAGGGCTGGGACCTGTCAAAATGCTCACAACAAAGCTACTGTGATTTTAGCCTTTGGCTTCAAAACCTGCTATTATTTCTATTTCTTAAAATATTTATACATTATCTGACACACATTAAGTAACCCTCCACTGGAAATGGAGCTGTTGCTACAGCAGCACTCTCAAAACCAGGCAGTTCTGGAAGGAAACAAGTACAGTAAATAGCCTAGAATTATATTCCCTGAAGAAGCCCTTGCTGGACCTGCTCCAAGGTCTTTACTCATGCTGCAGTGATTACCAAAAAGCTCAGTCTAGGTCATAGGTTACCTCTGCTCAAATTTAACTGGCTGATAATCTCACATATCTTTTTCAGCCTGAAAAAAACCTCCTGTTTTGAATGGGCTTCCAGAAAACAATGAATTGTGCTACAGTTCAAAGGTCCGAATCAAACCTAGAGGAGCAAGGGAGGAGCGTGTGAGTCCACCAGGAGGAAGCTTTGCCATGAGCATGGCAGAATGATGCTAACTGCTTGTTTTACCCCTTGTGGAAGGCAGAGGGAAGCAGCACACAGACAATCGTCTGACAAGATAAAATGAATGTAGGGACATGAAAAAACATTTCATTTAAATACCAGTAGGATAGGATAAAGCAAAAGTGAGGTACTGCACAGTGCACCAGCCCACAGCAAGCGTGTGCTTCCACAGGGCAGGGCTGTGGGTATTTGCTGACAGTCTGTAAAAACACAAACCAAGCCCAGAGACAGGCACTGTTCACCTTTAGGTACTTAACAAGCTCTCCTGGTACTTCCTTAGCTCCCGCCTGAACCAGCTGGCAGTAGTGGAAGAATTTGTGCAAGTGCATGTCCTGCAAGAGACAAACAAGTTCAATTCAGCAGCCTCAGCATTTGTCAGCCTCTACTTTGCCACTTGCACTCAGAAATCTGGTGAGGTGACTTACCTGCAGCAGTGGGCCATGTCCCCAGCAAACCCCATGTCCCTGCCAGTTGCACTCTTGATCCCCAGCTGCCATCTCCCAGGACTGCTCCCTGTCTTTTTCAACGTACCCATCCACTTCTCAGCCCCTGGCTCCCAACTAACCTCAGTATTAAGCACAAAACTTCCAGCAGTGTTAAAATTCTTCAGTGGTTGTACTAGCCACTGTCCCCAACCAACAGAGAGGGCTTCTGTTTTCTCCAGAAACAGCTGCAACTCCCAGAAACTACCTCATCACCTGCATCAACAGCCTCCTACTGTCCATCTGAGGAAGACTCTCCTTCCCATTACTCTCCCTCCTCCTCCATGGTTAGCTTTAATTACTGAGTTATTTAACTTATTTAAATTACTTTAAAATACTGTAATTACTGATTTTTTTAACTCTGAAAAGCATCTGGAAATGTAATTTGGTGGGAAGCACAACGACTGTGCTACTCTCAGTGCTGTACAGAATCAGTTAACCTCCAAAACACATGTTAAAAGACATTTTCTCTAAATGTTAATGGAGCTGATGACAGCCAGCTAAGGGCATTTCCCCCAGTAGCAGTGCTGACAGGAGATGTCCCAGAGAATGTGCTGGGGATCTTTGCTGCACATCACATGAAAGTTATGGAAGTCCACCACTACCATAAGACAGCAGGACACATTAGGTTTTGGTAAAACAGCCTGAACTGCTTTCAGAGGCAAAGCAGTTCAGGCTGTTGCTTTCTTGTGTCTGCTGTTGTCAGAAAAGTTTTTTTAAAAAAACTTAATGAAATGTCTAATACTAGCTTGGACTCGATGATCTTAGAGGTCTTTTCAACATTAATGATTCTACAGTTTGGGGAAACCTCTCACACCCACCAGTTCTCTCTTTTGTATCATCAAAGCAGCTCATTTGCTCAAATGTTTCCTTGGTCCTGCCAGTTATAGTGCAATTGACCAAAGAAACATCAGCCTCTCCCTAGGCTCATTCTCCCTCGTCACACAATTCTCTCATCCCATCCAGTCAAGGAGCAGAATCCTGCAAGGTATGCCAGACATGCTGGTTTAGAAGTATCTCAGTGCTGCTTTACAAACCAGATACCAGGGCCCTCTGTCCGACACCACCTATGGCTTAGCAGTAATAGAGACAGCAGTGTCTTCCTTTACATTTGTGCTGGAAGTTTTTAAGGTGCTTGACTTACCTGGGTATAAATGGTTGAGTCCAAATGGATTCTGATTTTAAACAGTGGCTTTGCTCCATCCACCCACTTTGCATCCATGCTGGGCTGCTGTGAATAGACAACATTCAAGTACTTGGTTTCAGACTGTGGTGAGAAGGTGGCTTTATGCAGACACCTGGTCAGAAGGTACTGGCCGGGGTGGAAGAAGGGGCTCACCCCCAGCACAAACACCACCTTCCCCATGCACACAGAGCACGGGCTCACTCTCCTGCTCTGTGCCATCTGCAACAGCCCAGACCAACCTGCCACTGAAATACCCTCTGCAACCTACATAACCAGAGAAAGTGAAATTAAAGGTCTCCCATCCCTAAGAACTTCAAGCTTTGGGGGTGCGCTGCAGTAGAGGTCTTTTCAGCTGAGCAAAGCACCAACAGAAACCCAGAATTTACAGTGGTAAGAAAAGCTCAACTTTGCTCTTCCTGTTCCATTTAAGCCCACTGAAAATGGCCTTCCTACCTTCCGTGACTCTGTGTCTCCAAGCCCCAGGTATCCAGGTGGGAGGTTGGATGAAACTGGCAGATGCCGCTCCAGGGTGACAATCCGCCCATCCTTCAGCAACGGCACCCAGGCATATCCCACTGTGGAGGCAACCAGAGCAGCAGAGCTAGCACACACACAGGGGCACATGTTCAGCTCAAAAAGAGCTCTGTGTTATCCTGAGAAGTCCAAACTTGCAGTTGTGCAAGTGGCTTCAGCAAGGGATTAACCACGTCAGTGTCATTAAAGCAAGCACCCTTTACCTGGTGAACAAAATTCAGACACAGCACAGACCAGGAGTGGGTTTGAGGGGCAGGAATAAAGTGTGAGCCATGGCTGTGCACCATGATTAGGGTCCTTTGAGGACTGGATGAAGGGAGAGGCTTCCCAGCCAGGGGGACCCAGGTGTGCACATGCCTAGTCTTGGAAGGATCAGTCCCCGATACCTGATCTCACAGCAAGGTTTTATCGGCGACTTGCCTGACAACAGCACATTTGTGTAAGTCAAGTCAGGAACATACAGAACGAGCTGTCAGACTGCAGCAAAAATTTGAGCTTTAATATAAATTCAAAACATTGAGTTTATTCCATTTTAGACCTACAATTTTGTATTAGGTTGCTTTTAGAGAAGAAAATTCAGATAGGCTGGTATGTTAATCACATATTTTCTTCATGTCCCTACATTTGTTTTATCTTGGCCTTTTACACTCCAACAGAAGTAATTTAAGCATTGAACATACCTTGAGTTTCAACGGTGTCTTGTTTTTTCGATGTTGCCTTTGTATTAATTTCACAGCTGACATGATAGAAGGTGAAAAGCAAATGATGCTTTTGATGGAGGTGAATTGGAAGCTCAATTTTAATCTAAAATGATATCATGATAGATCAGACTGTATTTTTAGTTGTGGAGTAGTATTTTAGTTCTATTTAATTTCACAAATATTATGTTGTATGCAGTTACACAAGACACATTCTTACCCACCTTAAATAAGTCCTAACATTTTCATCACATTTGCAACATTACTTATTAATGGGGGTGTGTGATTGGAGTGCACAAAGCGTGACAGTAAAGACAGCAGAGTACAAACTGATGCAAAAAACTGACAAAGGCTCTGGTTTTGCTGAGCCTTTCTGCTGTGGCAAACGGCTGGTAATTATCTTTACCCGTAATTCACCCAGCCCTGGAAAAAGAGGTATCCTGAAAAGCCCCTTGGCACTGTAGCCAAAATCTGCCGTTTTCTACATGTTGTTTTTTACCTCATCATAGAACTCCGGGCTCTGGTTGTGATGCAGTACGGCAGCGTATGCGTTTGTGGTCAGGAGAGGGCCCCCGGGTTTGCCATATATGCACTGGAAACACAAATGAAGAGCTGAATTCAGGGTCCTGATACCCTAGATGAGCTGGCCAAATTAAACCAGCGAGCATGGAACCTCAGTGCTTTTCTCTTGCCCTGCTCAACCTGGCTGGTACAGAACACACAGCAGTGGCCAAATGGCAGGCCCGTTAACAGGTAATGTTAACCCACCTTTAATGGCCTGGCATCAACTTCATCTGAATCCCTGAACTCAAGACAGACAGCAATATTCCTTGCCTGAAATGGGGGAGAACAGGAGGTTGAGCAGCAGCATCAACCCAGCCCGCATCAAGCCTGGCTGCAGGTCACTCCCCAGGTCACTCACCTTTGCAAATACCTTCTGGTTCTCATACTTCAAGTGCAAGGGGTAGACATAGAGGTGGTTTTTGTAGATAGTGAAGGGGTAACAGTATTTTGCAACTTCTGGGACAAGCTCCTCCACTTCAACTGCAATGTCCTCACAGACCTTCCCAAAAGGTTTTATAGGAATGAAAGAAGCTGTGAAACAATCTGGAAGAGAATAAGAACAGAAAAAAATCAGGTCCACTAGAAAAGCCTTTTGGACAGGTCATTAGCCTACAAAACCTGTGACACGAGTTGCCAAAAGCCCATGGAATGACACTGAACACATCCTTTCAGCAAAGTCCCTTATTTGCTTTAGTTTCTTTAAATGCAAGGTAAAGAATCACACTGACCATGTTTGTAAAGCCTTACAATGTTATGGATCAAAAATAACATGAGATTGGTGCAAAAGCAGGCAGCTGGCTTCCTTTGGATTTAGAATGTGATGGCCAAACTGTAAAGCAGACGAATCCCGCAAGTAAATCTCTGCACTTGGACCACATCTCCTCCACAGAATGCATTAGAAAGACTTACAAGTCACTGGTTGTGCTGAATTACCCATTTCTCATTGCAGCCCCGAGATATTCTTGCTAATGAAACAGCAAAATGCCCCCTAGAAGCATTAACTCCTGAGGCTCAAGCCATCAGCAATAATGTTGAGATCCTTACTTGTGAAGTCTAGTGGGATGTCTTTGATGACAATATTTAACTGGGCTGGAATGACCTGCAGTTTCGTCTTCTCTGGTCTGTGTTAGGGAGAAAGGAACAAGAGTGTCAATGTTGAAAGCTCAGGTGCTGAGCACATCATCAGCATTTTTTGCTACCCTCCAAGTATTTTAGAAATTGTCATCTCATGCTTACACTTAACTGTTTAAAAATGTATGTTAAAATGCCTGTCTAGCCCCTGCACCAGTCTCTCACACTTACTTCTTATACTCTGCTAAAAGCTTCAGCATATCTTCATTTGAGAGTTTGCCACTGTCTTGCTTGTACAGGGGTGAGAATTTTCCATTAGCATCAAGAGTGCCCTGGGAGTCTTTGAAAACTGGTCTGCAGAAAAGAAGAGGTGTATTTTCTAAATGTTGGTAAATATACAAACACTGAGGTCTTTGACACATCTGAAAGGCAGTTCATCAGGTGAGAGGTTCCTTGGCCTGTAACTGCTCCCAATACCACAGACCTAAATGCTCTCCCACCCTGACGTGGTGCTTAGACCCCAACCAGGCTGCAAACATGTCATGTGAAATCACATGGGACATCACCCATTTCCCCTCTATCCAGCCAAGTCAGAAGGACACATTCAGCCCATTAGAAGCCTGGTCCACAATCACAAACACTCTTCCATCCCCTCCCACTAACACCAAGTGGTAAAGCATCTTCCCACTTGCATATGGGGTCAAAGCACAGAAATCCTCCTAGGAAAAAGTGTACAATAAAAACCAGTCTGGGAACACATATCAGCTTCCTCCAAAGCCAGAGCTGGAGACTGGACTCTGCCCTGGATGAATACCAGCATCTCTGCCCTTGAAAATAAAGGGTGTCTGTGTATAATAAGAACATTAAAGCAACTGCACTCCCCTTCCCCTCCTCTAAGGCACACAAGGGAAATGTTCCAGGGATGCAGAGTAACACAGCTCCCCGCAGCAGGCCACTCAGCTCCTTGGTGTCCAAAGGCAGCACTTTACCCAGCCAGAGCCCACCATTGGGGTGAGGCACCACTTGGAAGAGGGCTGAGTACTGGCTCCCAGGAACCAGCTGCATCCTAAAAGCACCACCTCAAAGATGAGCAGCCAGTGTCACAGGAATTCCAACCCCCTGTGACAGCTTTCTGTGTTCCCATGTCATTTCCATCGCTTTTGTCAGCGCCAAAATGCAATTTAGCACTAGGAGGCAGTGGAAGATCCAGCCTTCAGGCCTTCCTCTGAGAAGGAAGGTTCTGAGATTTAAGCGAGTTAGCACTGACATACTTATCAGTACCAGTAAAAGAACAGCAAGGGAATGGGATCACTACCTCCAGCCATTCCCAAGAACATTAATTAATGCAGAGTTTAAGATGGAAAACAAACCCCATGTGATTGCCACTGCCAGGCTGGAAAGTCCTCTGCTCTCATCCTGGCCCTGGCAATGGCTAATGCCAGGAGGGAATTTCTGCAATGATTCCCTTGGTAGCATAGGATGGTGTATTTTGTCCCCAGGAATGTTCTGCCCTGATAGCAGTAGCTACAGGTCAGTAGGAAGGTTACTGCCTTCCAAGCCCCAGCACTGTTTATTTTTTAATACTTTGTTTCTAACTCTAGATGGAGCTTTTCAGGCCAATCCAAATCTTTCTTGGGAGTCAAACGCTGCTCTCGGCTGCAACTTCACTGACTTCAGTCACTTGGCCCTTTGCCCAGTCATACCCTAGGTCACTCTCAGCAGCAGCAGCAGCTCTCCACTGCTGCAGAGCCCAGCCCCAGGGCACAGCCCAGCCAGAGGCACTGACCTGGCAGCCCAGCCAAAGGGCATCCGGTACTGCCCCAGACGGCTGCACACCTGCTTGGCCACTTTATGGACTTTCTGGGCAGTCTGCAAAACATGAAGAGAGGCAGGTCAGTGTGTGCCAGGACTATAATGCTGCGCTGGAACAGGAGTGAAGGGCGCTGTAGTCTCCAGGGAGGAGCATCTCTCCATCTGCCGCCCAGCACCAGCGCAGCTGACAGACATCAGTAGTCACTTCACACCACTTACAGCTGGTACTTTGCAAAGCAATAGCATACACTGTGGGCAGTCATGCTAAACCTCCTCTGGATTAAGCTGTCAGGCTGTTAGTGCTCTATTTGACAAAGGGTATTAGTTCATTTTCCAAAACTGACTGCAACTGGCTCATCCCGTACAAACTTACAAAGCGTGCCAAGGGAATGCCATCATTACCAGGTATTCTGTAACTGACTTTTCAGGAACTACTCTTGACTGGCTTCAACAAGGCAGCATCAGCTCCACCTGGCATGCAGAGACTGATGCTTGTGGCAGCAGCAAGGCCCCTCCCTTGGATGTCATGAAAAATTTCTTCACTCAAAGAGTTGTCAAGCATTGGAACAGGCTGCCCAGAGAAGTGGTAGAGGTACTTAGAACACATGTAGATGTGGTGCTTAGGGACATGGTTTAGTGTTGGGGTTGACAGTGCTGGATTAATGGTTGGGCTCAATGATGTTACAGGGCTTTTCCAAGATAAAGGATTCTATTATTCCGTGCAGACACTTCATTCTGGGGATGAAGTATTCCACTTTTTCCTGTCAGGCCAGGCTTTGGCTTGCTGAAGTGTAATGGGGAAGGGTCTGGCCCCAAATGCTTGGCTCTTTCTAAAAATCCTCTGCCTCTTTCCAGGGGAAGGAATCAAGTCTCCCAGGACAGCCCAAATGAAGCCAACCTGGGAACAGTGCAAATAGAATGGACAAAGACTGTATTTGCCAGAAAGAAACTGAAGAGCTGCAGAACAACCCGTGTTTCAGCCCACACTACTCCCTGCAGCAGCAGACAGCACTACTCAGCACCCATGGCCCCACCCAGTACCTTCCCAGGGTCCGAGTTTTTCATGTAGGGCTCTACACAGTGGGCGATGCTACCCTGCAGCACCTTCTCCACACGGGCCACCAGGAAGATCTCTGCATGTGGGTTGGTCACAGAGAACACCCCCTGCAACAGAGAAACCACAATTGTCACACAGCAGGACCCCAATGTGCACCACAGGATTTGGCCCCAATCATCCCACTGCCCCTTCCCACAACCCCCACAGAGCCTGCCCTGGGAATGGCCCAGGGGCTCACCAGGCTTGAACATGGCCCAGTCTTGGAAAACTCTCCGTGGCACTTTGCCTGTCACTGCCAGTGAGCCCTGCATATCAACTTCAACACTGACCAAAACTCAAGAGAAAAGCTGGCTTCTGGGTACCACACAGAGGATAACAACACACTTCAAAGTCACTGAAAAGCCTCAGCAGTGAAACAGAATGAGGAGAAAGTGAGATATTCACCCGTTTTATGTAGCGCAGACAGGACTCAGGGACCCCGTGCACAAGGCTCTGGCCAGGACAGTGTCCCTGGGTGCCCTCTGTTCTGGGCTCAGAGTTATCCAGCAGCATGTCCCGGACAGATGGAGGGTTCAAGTCCACGTGGAAGTCAGCTGAAATCTTGCAGTTATTTTTCAGGTCGAATAATGCTAAGCTTAGGAAAAAGGGCTCAACCTAGAAATTTTATTGAATATGTGTGTCATAAAAAATGCATGGCACAGGCTCAAGAGTATCAACGTGCATTGCTTTCCCTGATAAGGAAACTGGGAACCTTTTGCTTCTGTTTGTTCCTTTAGTTTGGTACACCAGCATTTTAATGAACTGTGACAGATAATCCATGTTTATTTGCTTTATAAATATACAGATCCGTTTTTTTTCCTGCACCTTCTTTTGATCTAGTCAGTTTGAACAAACCTATATGAAATATAAAGAATGAAATCCACATGTTTTTTACATAAGTGGTAAACTATGAAATCAGGAAGAAAATATGAACTCAATTTATCAGAGCTGTTTATCGTTTTGCAATGAGAAAGAAATCAGCTTAAGAGTGTTTATGATCACCTGCTAAAGAGCACTATATTTATTTTCCAAACTCCATTAGCTCTGGATGGCTCAACTGTAACACTCAGAATGCTCCTCAGATGCTATTACAGGAGGAAAGTTAGCTCTCCCAGACAGGAGAGCTCAAATACAACACTGACACTGCTGAGGAAATGCATGCACAAAATCTGCCAACTCCTTTGTAGCTACTGACCTTGACAGCAACAGGCAAGTGGCAGGCAATAGTTCGTGTATTTCTAATTCAAACATCCTAGTAGACATGCATCAGTGGAAATACAAAAATGGAGGCCTGAAGATAAAACTGTAGTATGCCCAAGACATTACAGCATGACTTGGAGGCACTACATCAATGCTGAAAATGTGCTGATTAGGCCTCACTCTGGACCTCATTAAGGATGGATAACAAGAATCGTTGCTATTAGCAATGCATCCATCTGCTGGGAGTTACTGAGCCTGGTGTTGTGTATCAAAGCTGTGAGCTGCCAATATGAAACCATCACCAAAAAGCCTTTGTGATTCTATCAGGCATCAAACAGGGCAGCATCAGTAGAGATGGGGCAGTGTTGGTGCCTCTGCCTCCTGCACTACTCTGCACCCCTGCAGAAAGGGCTGACTCCAGCCAGAGCAAACACAGGACGTGACAGCAGGGATTTGTTTTGGGAGGAAAGACTGGAGGAGACTGGTCTGTTCAGCCCAGCAGAACAAAGGCTGAGGTGAGATGTAATAGCCGTGTACAAACATCAGAGGCTCAGAAAATACAAGAGTTTTTAGGCTAAGGCACAACTTTGGCACAGTGACAAATGTATATAATAAAGTGGCTTTGAATAGAGTTAGGCTGGGAGTCAGAAGAAGGTTCCAGAACAGGGAAATCCCTTGCCAATAGGGGAAGTGAAATAAAACACAGCTGTGAGTGGTTTGGAGACAGAGCTTAATCTTTTACCAACAGGACTTTCACATGAATGCAGAATTTGGTAGACACATACTCCCCATTCCCTGCACCCCAGAACCACAGGTTTCCCAGCAGTCCCAGTTCCTGGCAGGCAGAGGCATGTCAGCACAGGCCCTGTCCCCAAACACATTTTTGGAACACCAAAATACCAAGGCAAACAAATCCTGAAATGACTCTGGGCCAGCAGTCACTACCTGTCCAGGTCCCACTGGTGCTCATGGCAAAATGGCATTGTTTTACCCCTCACAGATTAATTTGCCAAGGTATTTTCTTGCTGGTGAGAGGAAAGAAGATGAAGCAGGACATGCTGGAGCTCCCCTTACATTGGTGGGTCCTTCTTCTGCCCTGTCGCTCAGCTGAGCAAGGAGGTTGAGGGAGAAGTCCTGGCAGCAAACCACGAAGCGCCTGCTGCACTTTTCCTCAAAAGGCTTCACATCTGGCTCAATCCCTGAGAAATCGAGTCTCTAGACAGTAAACAAACAAATCTGGTCTCATTAAAAAAGAAAACAACCCCCTGAATAATGTTAAGGGATCGCATTACGGCCAATACTATCTTAATCAATTTTTTTTCAGTAGTCCAAAAGGTACAAGACATTCACAAATGAGAGCCATTTGGTGACATTACACAAATGTATTCAAGACATGAATTCAAGGGTATGTATCAATTTTTAGAAACCTGTTTTTAGAAACCAAACTAAACCTCAGAATGATTTCAGTTCCTTCCTGCTTCGTTGCAACCCTGGGGATCTTCCCAAACACCACTTAGAGCTTGAGGAAAAAAGCAGAACATAAGGCAATGTTACAATCAGAAAAGTATCTTCCACCATGAAGTCGTGACTAGGTTAGAGATGGCCCCTGTGCCTCAAATAGAGAAAAGGCACACATGGGCTTGTGAGCAACACTTCAAAGTGGAAGGCATGTCCAGCTGCACAGCAGTAACTGGCATGGGTAGAAACAGCAAAGACTGTCTGGGTGGGGAATCCAAACAGACCTGATTATCATCTCCTCCTTCCCAGCCCAGAACACCCATGCCTGGTCTGTGCCTCAACATCTACCCTCCTCAAAGAGCAGGCACAGACCCTCAGCCTTTGACAAACCCATTGTGCTGGGCACTGGGGACATAGCTACCAAACACCTCTAAATACCAGCAGGTATTTTTGCTTCTCTTATTTTCTTTACACGAGGAAAGTACGTTGCAGGTATATGTTCCTTCTCCTAGTTTCCTTAGCAGCAGGCACACGAGTGTGTATCAGCATTGACTGGAGCAAAGACTGAATGTCTGGTGTTAAAGCAGATCCAACTGACACACACCAGAATGAAGCACTCTGGCTATAGAAAGAGGGAAGTGAATTCAGCCTAACCATTCAGTGGGGTAAAAGACGTTATCTTAGATGCTCCATACTGAGTAATATTTCCAATTTTATTATCTGACTAGAATATAGGAAGCTTCTCAGAGCTCCTCTTAAAAAAGAAAAGAAACCAAAAAGCCTTCTGGATGCTTATCTTCCTACTGTTAAAGACTCTGAAGAATTGCCAAGAGGAAAGCTCATTTTGTACAACTAAACCTTTTAGAGACTAATTAAATTTCCTTGTTAAACCAGAATGCTCTATTTTACAGGTGTGAACATGCCAAAGCACGCCAGAAAGAGAATCAGAAACAATGATGTACCCTGGAACAGTTCTCTAAAAATCTGCTAGCAATTGCAGCTCATTCCACTGAAATACAACACTTGGACCCTGGCAGAGAATTCAAGTTCAAAGCCAAGAAGAAAACAGGCTAATAGGCAATGACCCCCTACTCCAGTGCATCTGACCAGCACAGGGTGTATTTTTCAGTTTATCTGTTCCCACATTTGAAAACTCCCTGAAGACCGAGGCTCTCCCTGTAAACCCCTGTCATGGTCTTTTCCACCACTGCTCTTTCACCAGATGTGCTGAGCACATGCAGCATTGCAGGTATCCATGCAATACCACTTCTAACACTTCTTCTTGCAAGCATGAGAACTTCTCAAAGCCCCAGAGAAAATCTGGTTTGAAATCCAGCAAAATCAAGATGCATCACACAAATGTCAGCAAGGCTGGAGGGAGGCCATGTGTGGGGCTGCTGCAACTCCTCCCTGTATTTAAGCTATCACCTGAGCACTGACATTTCATTCTACTCTCACTGACAGGAATATGGGCTGCACTTCTGTTTTCCACTGGAAAACGTGCTGCTTCAGCAGACAAATGCTGTGGCCATGCAAGGGAACAAGGGAGGCACGACACAGTGAACAAAACCTCGCTGAGGCAAATCTGGGAATGTTTACCTGGACTTCTGGGTCGAAAGAAAAGATGTTTTGCCTTCCATCATTTCTGCTCAGTTTGTTTAGTTGATCTGTTTCTCTTCCATACTAAGACAAAGGAAGGCATTGATATTAGTGCATGGCAACACAGAGGCCAAGACTTGATCTTGGGAAAGAACTAAATCAAAACAAAATAATTCTTTTTCAGGTTGCCTTTGTGATACTTGAGCTGATACAAAGCACTAACAGTACAGAGATGTGCCTATGCTGAAGGAAAAAGCAGACAGAAGCTGCAACCACACTTGGAGGTGAGGAACATGCAGCCTCAAAACATGGGGCTCCATCTGTGAGACAGACAGGTGGGATAACAGAGACCCCACCAGGATTCTGTGCCTGCTCAGCTCCATCAGAGCTGGAGATACAGAAAGTAGAAAACCCCTCTCACAGATAAGATGGACAGAAGTAGCTGTGGGTGGGGAGAGTGATCCTGCAAACACAATACCTTCATCAGCTCTGGATGCATGCTTCTCTCCAGGCTCTCCAGGATGTTCTCTGACTTTCCCTGTGTGCTTGATTCATCATCTGCAAGGACACAAGAAACAGATATTCCAAACAGCTGCAGGAGCACTGCTCTGCCAGAAAGCCTCCTGCAGTATTTGCTAACAATAGCATAGAAACAGTTTAGAGAGACTTTTCCATTCCTTGAGAGTAAGATTTTTCCATGTATTACCAGTATCAAAGTGTACTATTACAGTCTGCTATGTCTGTCCAAAGCAGAACTCCAGCACAGAGCCAATTTTCCAGGAGCCTTGAAACTTTGCCATGGATTTCCCATCCAGAAAAAGGGTCGAATTTCCCTCCACTTTTATTCCTCAGACTATCCAGCTGTGTTGTACATATACCCTTTGCATGATATTGTGTGTCAGCCACAATTCTTGCTTTAAATACAGTACAGTATACACTTCTCCAGGCACACTGCTTGCATCCTGCTGGAGAAGGGAGAAGGTAGGTGTTTGTTTACAAACTGACCTTGTACAGATTCCACAGCATCCTTCTTCTCTTGCACCAAACTCTCAGTATTGCTCTGAATGATCTTCCTCAGAGTTACCAGCCATTCCTCCATCTCCTGCTCAGTTTCAGCTGCAAGATAGTGGCTGTACTTGTCTATTGTCTTCAGCTCAAATGCATAGCGGCGCATCTTGGGACACTGAACAAACAAACAAGATTTATATTACATTTTTCTCAACAACCTAGCACAGCACCTGCCACACAGCTCCTGTCTGGGAAAACATCCTGAGCTGAAATACCAAAAAATACAAGGCAGGCACCCTCCCTGACACAGCAATCCTGCTGCAATCACAGAGGGCTTCATGGCTTGAGCATGGCCAGCTAATCTGAGTGAAGGAAAGCCAGACTGAAGTACAGACACTGCACAAAGGAGAAAGAACAATCTCCTTCTGATGTCATCAGACCTTTAATATTTACCCAAAGAAGCCAGGAACTGGATTTGTCTGACATGGTAAGTAATGCTGCACTCTGGGACACTTAGAGGCATCTATCTTAAAAAAGCAAGTGGTATAATGCAGATTTTTGCAGCTGTGCTGGCCTTTAAGCAGCATTTTCCAACCAGAAGCCAAGGCAAATGTGATGCAACTTGGGAAGTACATCCCATACATCACTGAGTTGTATGCATTATTGCTTTTACTGTGTTCAGAAAGATAAATGGAAACTCACGGCTCTGACTCATCTGAAGCAAACCACTGGGGTAATTTAAGCCACTCTGCACCACATTTAGTGCTTGAAACTTCTGCAGAGACTGCAAGGGCAGAAAGCAGAGCAACAATCCACTGCTGCACTTCACTCTAGCACACCTAAGCAAATGCAGGATTTAGACCTGTACAAATACCTGCTCCTAAAACCTTAAGAGCCCTGAGCAGGTCCTAAATTCCTAAGGACTGCATGTTTGCAAGGACTTATCAAGATATAGCTTAAGAAACAAGAAGCTGGTACAAGCAGCAAATAGAGGAGGAAGGTGTCATATCATATCATATCAAAGTCATATCATTTACTTACTGGCCTGTTGATCAGTTTAGCTGACCCTCCTTGGGTTAGTTTGCAATCCCATGCCTTCAGAACTCAAGAGACCAGGCCTATCTCAGAGCCAGCAATCTGGAAATCCATGTAGAGCCACACAGAAAGGACACCTACCTGAACCACATCATTGCAAGCATCCAAGAAAATGCAGCCTTTGGATTCTTTAGAAATTTTCTCATCTTTGTAGGAATTCAGAATATAGGAGCCATCTGTGAGCTGTGACAAGTAAAAATACCTCCTCTTGAATACCTGTAAAAATACAAATTCTTGCTCAGGCAAGTATTCACTCCACTGTACATCACAAACCATGGCCATGGTTTCCTTATCTTCCTTCCCTGCTACTGAGAAAATACTGTAACACGAAACACTGCTGACCCTGGAGTGTTGCAGATTCACCCATTTGAATATGGTTTGCTTTTACAAAGAGAGACTTCCATCACCTTCTTTAATTTTAATGCCCTTGTTGTTGTTATAAGTTTGCTCATCTAAAGCCCCAGGGCTTCCAGCTCATCTCTCAACTGGCTCCAGCCTCATTTATCTTTACAAAGTAATGTTGCGTGGTAAATACAGATCAGCACCTTAATTGAAGATTCATCCCACCCTAGAGAATGTATTTCCAGAGCCTTTTTCATATAGACCTCAGTTAGAATTGCAAAGCACCTGTCTGGAAGACTTAGGAACAGACACGTGGAAATCCCTAGAACTCAAAAGCAAGCCAAGGGACAATGCAGTCCATTCGACTGCTTGGGTTTTTTGTGGTTTGGGTTTGGGTTTTTTAATACAAACCTATTTTCATGAACTGGCTTTGGCTTAGCATTGAATTCTTACATCAAAAACCAGTAACTTTGGGAGAAGTGTTCATGTGTTTGTAATAGTGATTTTCCTGAAGAAAAAAAAGCTCTCTACTATCTCTGAACATCTTTCTCCATGCTTGCCAGCCAAAAGCCACAAGACTATAATTCAGGAGAACATTTTGGCAGCAATTGTGGTAGCACCATATGCTGTAAGGAGCAGGGTGTATTTCACAGTTGCTGGGTATCTGTATTAGAAGATTCATGAAGGAAGCCAGGACAAGCAGCACTGCAAGTATTTCTACTGTTCTGTCTATCTAGAAGATCTATGAATAAACACAGCATTTTTCAAACCACATGCGAGATTACAAGTAATTTTCTGCTCATATCATTACTGACACCAGCATATTTTCAGTAAACCCATTCGTTGCAGAGAACTGGGAGGGAGCCCTGCACCCTGAACCGTAAACCATGCCTTCTGAGAGGCAACCTCTGGCATCATTTAGATGACTAATGAGCTGTAGAGATGCTCCACAGGTTGTTGAACTTTAAGTTTTTTAAGATTTAACTAAACCTTTATAAAGATACATGGAAAGCTAAGGATGTGAAGCATTAATCCAGCCTAAACATTGATTTAGCATTTCACTGAAGCAACCTCAGGAATTTTGGCACTGGATGCTACAGAAACCCATGACAGATCTCTCTCCAGATACTACAGGGTCATGGTTATGGGATGTCATGCTAAATAGTTTGCATTTGCTGAACTCTGTTCAAAAGTAAATGTGTATTCAAACAGCAAATACTACTCCTATGATCTTCCCCCCCAAGCAAGCACTGCTGTCAGAAATCATTGTCAGATGATGATCATTTGAAATTAATACTGTAAACCTGGGACCAGAGGGAACATTCCCTCTGATCAGGCTACAGGTGCTGCTGGTGAGCACTGAGGTTGCAGAGGGATGGCTAAAGAACGGGGGAATTGCACTTGGGCAGAGGAGAACAAAAGAACAATCCTGATGCCATGGTTGCAGTGCAGGCCACCAACATGCTGCAAACCAGACAGGGAGAGCTGAGCCAAACTGGGGCAGATCTCCGCAAAGGAAAGGTTGCTCTGAAATAAAGAGTGGCAGCTGTAGCCTGATGAGAGTTTGCTTGTGATTCGGCTCTCCACAAAACACCCTCTGCACACGCTTAGCTAGAGTGAGGCACCAACAGCTTAGCAGTCAAAGAACCAGCATTCACAGGATGGACACATCACAGCAGCCTCTCCAAGTGGGGGCAAGTCTGAAGATGGTTAAAGTCCTTGGCTTTCTCACCTGTGCCTTAGACATGTTTTCTAAGACAGCTCAGAGAACAGCGACTGATTCTCAGTACTTTGACATCAGAGTTTCACTGGAGACTCTGGATCTTATTAATGGAACTGAAGCCAGTGTAGTTCACATAATGTCTCCGAAAGGCAGGTCTGAGGTGCAGGGCACTGAGAACAATACCACCAGAGGCTCAGACTAGAACAGACCCAATGATTGTTTTGAACATGTATGATAACTCCTCCAGAAGTTTCAGGGAAAAAAGTTGCTTTAACCACAATTGAAAAAGCAGAGAATCAAAAAATCCCATTCTATCACCTTCAAACCCATTTTAAAACTCAAATTAAAATTAACCCTAATAACAGTCCTGTTCCACTTCTCCTGAAAACATAACTCATTGAATCAAGCCTTGGAACAATTAGGCTTTTTGAGTTTTTTTAATATATCCTTATAAAGCAGCCTTGCTGCAGCCATCCCTCAGCTGTACCATTGAGCATAAATCCCTAACAGTCCCTCTATGCTGTAACAAGGCAGCTGCAGGGTGGGACAGCAGACAGGCTCATTGCCACTGCAAAAACCTGTTGTGGAACTACTAAAAAATCTCTGCACAATCTAAGCAGTGTCAGACAGGATTATGAAAAGGAGAGAACAGGAGACAAGGCAGCTGTTGCTTTTAGGTCAGTAATGCTAAATCTCTGCAGTAATATCACCCCTGCTTTAAAAGCAAAGATTTATCATTTTAATTTTTAAAGCTGGGCTCTCCACATGTTTCCAACCAGCAAGGAAACTATCAATTTAGAAAGCTGTCTTTGCAGGGCAGCTGTCTGACTTAACCCAGTTGCCTTCCTCTCCCAGGCCTCAGCTGCTCATCCAGAAAACAATCTTGCTTTAGTAGAACGTTTCACCTTTTTGGTCAGCTTGCCTGTCATGGTCCAAAGTACATCAGTCTTACACGCTGAGCAGGGGAAGGTCAAAAACTGTTTCCAGACTGGGATACAACTGTTGTCCATGATGGGATACAAGAGGGGCAGAAGCCCATCCAAACCCAAACCCACCTGTTGTGCTCCTGGGAGCTTTGGAGATGTGGGTTAAACTTCACCTCATGCCCGTTGGAGACCAAATACCATCACAGAGAGGTTTCTCTTTTAGCCCTACACAGTTATGTCTTTTGGAATTTTTAGAAGCAGTTTAACTCCTCCTGCAGAACCACAGGATCAAGACTGTGTTACTCCTGGAGTCTCGGCCAGAGACACAACACCTCGATGTCGTTCTCGTCGGGTTTCTCAGCAAAGTCCACCAGATCTCTTTGGATTTTCTCAGCCTCAAGTGCCCGTGCATGCTAGCAGTGATGAAGATGTCATAACTGTTACAGCTTCAGAAGGCATGCCTGCTTCGGGATCTCGTCGTTCAAGGATCCACATCTCTCAAGACTTGCTTCATCGACACTTTTGTCACTTCAGGAGTTATGCAAGGCCTTATCTGCCCGAGCTGGTTGAGGAGTTATTTACCCGGTCTTCTAGAGTTTCGCAGGATGGCAGAATGCCCCCCACTCTTACTGAAGAGTTCCCTTCTGCTTCCATGATTCCTGAGCCACCTTAGATGCCAATCCCAGATGTGCCTACTCCTCTCCCAGACGGTGCAAGACTGAGAGCCCACACCTCTATCCCAAAAACAGAAGGGGGAGGTGAGGAAGGGATGCAAGGAATCTACGGCCAGGAAGGCCTTGCACGTTCTCAAGCTACAGGTCCGCAGAGAACTGCTACGACTTTGCTACCACCTGACAAATACTGGTCAAGCATTAGAAAAAAGGAATATAAAGAGAAAAACTTCTGTAAGATAGAAACAGATAGTATAGTGATGCCAGTCACATATTCCACACATCACCAAACCCCTCCAGCATGGAAGACTAGAGATCATCAAATCATCAAAGATTTAATGGATACAGTGAGAAATCATGGATTGGGAAGTCCATACTTCAAACAACTTTTAAGAAGCTTATTTAACAGCTGGGACATGGTACCTTTTGATTGTAAGAGCATTGCCACAGCAATCCTTACAAATGGACAACGGGATGTGAGATGGAGAAAAGCGCTTCATGAACTGAGACAAAGATACGCAGGAAGTACACATGCAAGCCTTACATTACAACAATTAGCTGGTGATGAACCTTACAACAAACCAGAAGAATAGATGTTGCAATTGCCTAGAGCTGTGCTTGCTGACATCAAAGAAGCAACACAAGCGGCAATTCTACAAATTCCGCCAGCAGGAACCACAGAGGGTGTCTATTCAGAGATAAGGCAAGGAATCCTTTACTTCATTAATCAATCGTCTCTCACAAGCTCTGGACAGACAAGTCACTGATGAAGTAGCTAAACCATATCTGCTACGAAGCCTTGCATTTGCAAACGCCAATCAAGAATGCAAACGCATAATCAGTGCCATGCCTGGCAGCCAACCATCTGTGGCAGAGATGATAGGGGCATGTAGTAAGGTGAGCACACCTCAGCATGTTGCAACAATCCAAGCAAGTATCTTGGGAGAAAAACTTGGAAAAGTTATCTCAAATCAGTTTGAAGCACTTCGTTCAGATTTACAACAGCATAACACTACGGAAGAGATGGCTGTAGAATTTAAAGGAGGACCGTGCTACAGATGCAGGAAACTTGGGCATATGAAAAGGTATTGTCCGGGACATCCAGAAGATGTGAAACCATCAGGTCTCTGCCCAAGATGCAGAAGAGGAAGACACCACGCTAGTCTATGTTGTTCTAAAACAGACGTGGATGGAAACCCTCTACTTTTCCGCCAAAAAACTTCCAAAAGAACACATCATTCCATCAACAGCGCCAGCGCCATCGTCTGAGGACACAAATAACAGTGACTGCTCAGCCAGGGGTCCCTCAACAAATGCCACCACTGGCAACAGTCACTCAAATTCCATCAGCTGGACCATCTGCAAATTCCCAGGTGACCCAGAATTACTGCAGGGGCACAATGAGAATTGGCAACTTCTAAATTAGTATGTTTTATTAATGAGGATCATGCAGTGATACCCACAGGCGTCACTAGAACGTTGTGGAAGAGGCAAGATTTTCTAATTGTAGGCAAGGAAAGATGCAGCATCATAGGGCTTATCATTTATCCATCAATTATCTCAGCAAATCTTAATGAGGAGGTAACAGTTTTGGCACAGCCTCTATGTCCTTCATTGACAATTCCAGAAAACACTACAATAGCCAAAGCTATTGCCTTACCATCTCAAGGCACAGAACAGGTCATGCCAGTGCTTGATCAACAGACTTCATTCAGCGTGGAAGATGTGGACATTCATGCCATTTGGGTGAAGCAAATAGGTCACAATCAACCTGTGCTTTTTTGCAGTTTAACATGTGGAAATAAGACAATCTCAGAGGCATGGTGGACACTGGTGTGGATGTTACAGCCATCTCCTATCTTTTCTGGCCTAAAACATGGAGCTTGAGGACACCTCTGAATTCTCTTTTAGGCATAGGGGGAAGTACCATACGCCTGCAAAGTGAAAATGCGGTCATTGTCACAGGACCAGGAGGAAAGACGGCGATCATCTGTCCCTTCAGTGTGCAGAAGCCCATCACAGTATGGGGAAGAGACATCTTATCACAATGGGGAACGAGAATAGAGGTGGATTATTAATCAGGGTCACTGCAGCACTCGTCACCTTGAATTAACCTGGAAAACAGATGATCCTGTCTGAGTAGATCAGTAGCCCCTAGAAAAAGAGAAACTGAGTGCCCTCAAGAGTTTAGTTAAACAGCAACTGCAGAAGGGCCATATAAAACCAACCAATAGTCCCTGGAATTCTCCAGTGCCTGTGATTCGCAAGAAGACCTCAGGGTCTTGGAGACTGATCCATGATCTCAGGTAGATTAATGAGGTGATAGAACAAATGGGACCATTACAACTTGGACTTCCATTCCTCTTGATGATTCTGAGAGATTGGCCACTTGTGATCATTGATCTCAAAGACTGCTTCTTCAATATCCCACTTAATCCAGAGGATGCTCCCCGATTCGCATTTTCCATTCCAAGCACCAACAGACAAGAACTGCTGTGAAGATATCACTGGGTTGTTCTTCCACAAGGCCTCAAAAATTCGCCAACCATCTGCCAGCGGTTTGTGGCGTGAGCCCTGTCTCCGGCTCAGAAGAAACATCCTCAGGCGAGGATCATTCATATATGGATGATCTACTTATTGCAGCATCAACACAACAGGAACTGCAGGAAACTCGAGACACCGTGATTGCAGAAGTCCAGAAAGCTGGACTAGAAATTTCTACTTCAAATATTCAAGAAATTGCCCCGTGGAGATATTTAGGATGGGAACTTAACAGAGTAAACAATAAGACCACGGAAAATTCAAGTCCGAACCCAAGTTAAAAATCTGCGAGATCTACAGCAGCTTTTAGGAGAGATCAATTGGATCAGGCCGACTTTGGGAATCACAAATTATAAACTTGCACCTCTTTTCAATCTCTTGAGGGAAGACTGTAAAATCAATGCACCCAGAACTCTGTCACCCAAAGCTCGAGAAGCTCTTGAAAAAATTACTGAAGCTCTTCAACAGAGACAAGCCCAGAGCTCTTCATCAAGAGCCTACTGTTTTTCCTTGCAGTGCTAGGAGAAAATCTGCAACTGTACGGCCTCATATTTTAATGTGACTCTTCACAACGAGACCCTTTGCTAATATTAGAGTGGATTTTTCTACCTTACAGGTCCCCAAAGACAATCTTCACAACCCTAGAAATGGCAGCTCAAATTATAATTAGAGCCAGAACAAGGCTGCTGACAATGGCAGGCAAAGATTTTATGACAATCTATCTGTCTCTGAAAAATAAATATTTCGATTGGGTGATGCAAAAATCAGATGACTTGCAGATTGCATTATTCAGGTGTTTGCTCAATTCATTATACCGGTCACAAATTGCTGCGAATGTAAATAAGTTTTAGAGAAAAATCCATGTTAAGTGAAGTGTCATTAAATGCAGTTACGTTGTTTACTGATGGTTTGGGGAAAACGCACAAATCGGTCATAACGTGGCTGAATGCAGTACAAAGAAGTGGGAATCAGATATTCAAATCATACAAGGGTCACCCCAGGTGGTGGAATTAGCAGCTGTCGTTAGGGCATCTCATTTGTTTCAAGAGCCATTTAATCTAATTACAGATTCAGCTCACGTAGCAAATATTGTCAAAAGAATAGAGGGATCGTTTTTGAAAGAGGTTGATAACGAGAATCTATGTTCTTATCTTGTGTGCTTAAAAGAATTATTAGATCAGAGAACACAGGAATACTTTGTTTCCCATATAGAGCACACTCTTCCAGGATTTCTGGCAGAAGGAAATGCGCAAGCTGATAAATTGACCATGTTCATTTCAAACACTCTGCCAAACACTTTTGAGCAAGCAAAACTCAGTCATGCATTTTTTCATCCAAATGCACAAGCACTGATGCAGACCTTTCACATTTCTAAAGATCAAGTGAGGACCATCATAGGTGCTTGTCCTGAGTGTCAACTAGTGCAACCCCCTGTATCCACCGGAGCAGTAAATCCGAGGGGATTGCAGAGTCTGCAGTTGTGGCACACAGATGTTACAAAATACCCATCTTCTGGGAGATTTAAAAATATTCATGTCTCAGTAGAGACCTTTTCAGGCGCAGTCTTTGCTTCCCTACATGTAGGCGAAACAGCAAAACATGCATGTCAACATTTTACGCAAGCATTTGCATTGTTGGGTATTCCTCAAGAAGTTAAAACAGACATGTGTCCAACTTACACAGGACGAACCCTCGACACATTTCTGAAGAATTGGGGTGTTTGTCACACATTTGGCATTCCCAATTCCTTGACGGGCCAAGCAATTATAGAAAGAACGCATCATACCTTAAAATCCCTTTTGGATAGACAGAAAAGGGGGGAAGCAGAGGCTACGCCTCAGAGGAGACTGAACAAAGCTTTGTATGTTTTAAACTTCTTGAATAGCTCCTTTGCAGAACCCACTCCACCAATTATCAGGCATTTTTCAAATAGTACTCAGGCAAAATTAAAGGAAAATCCTTTGGTTTTGACCAAGGATTTAGAGACTGGAAAAATCGAGGGTCCATTTCAATTAATAACTTGGGACAAAGGGTATGCTTGTGTCTCAACAGGTGTAGGACCAAAGTGGATTCCAGCGAAAAACATGAAACCTTATCAGGCCCAGAAGCAAGCAGGAATCGACTCCGTAAACAAGGAAGTGAGCACACAGACGTGAATCCGTGTCATCATTGCTGTTGAAGGGAATCTGCTGAGACTGCAGACGTCAGCCAACTTTCTGCACAAGAACTGTGGACTGAGTTTTATGTAGAAGCATTGTATAAGTTGTATTGTAGATTAGAGATTCATGGGAGAGTTAAAGCTGTAGAACATGATGTTCAATCAGGTATTACACTTGTGCCTTATCATCTCCCTGATTGCCTTAAGCAATGCAGTCCTCCCAGTGCAGCAGCCAAAAGAAAATGTCTGGGAGACTCTGGCCAATGCATCAGGCCTAGACATCATTTGTCTAACTCATTCAAGGCCAAAGAAACCATTCACAACGTGTTTGGTGGGTTTACCAGCAGACAAATGGCTACCTCCCAAACATGTTCTACTGAAGCATTCACACCCTGGTTTGGATCCAAGAGAAAAATGGTATGCAAGGGAAAATTGGGATGTTTGGACCAAATCCCTTCCTAAGGCTCCACATGAACCTCAGGAACTGGAAATTTTTGGTTCAATAAATATGGGGTTTTGTGTGATGTTCACTTCTCCAGGGTTGAAGCAAACCAAGGGCAAGGTAACAGGTAACAAGGTTACTCCGAATCATGACACACATAGAAATGCAACATCTTGGTGCAACACCACAATAAAATTGAACACATTGTCCCACCAAGTTTCATAACAACTGCCATGGGGATGTTTCTCATTTGTGGAGATAGAATGTGGCCTGGGATACCCTCGAATGTTGTAGGCGGTCCATGGAGTGTTGGGAAGCTTTCCTTGCTAATGCCTAACACAACAATGATAAAAGAACATAGACACAGAGAAAAAAAATTCATTGACCAATACAAACCAGATTGTGATGACCAATTTGCAGCTTGGAATTTTGGAAAAAGATTTGCTGCCGCTCTCCTTTTACCTGCTGCTGCAGCAGGAGCAGCCTTACAACAATTGCATCAGTTAGGCTGCTAGATAAGAACACTCATGCTGTCTCTCTCATACTGAGCAATACGTTAACTGGCATTCAAAGTGTAAGACAGGCCACTCTGCAAAACAGAGCAGCAATTGATTATCTTCTATTAGCACACAGACATGGATGTGAGAAATTCGAGGGTATGTGTTGTATGAATTTGTCGGATCATTCAAAATCCATCCATGAAAGTACACAGCAATTAGAGGATGGAGTAGCTAAACTTGGAGAAGACCATGGAACTTTCTTGGACAACACATTCAATTGGTTTGATCTTTCACCCTTATGGAGAGGGATTTTAAAGATAGGTTTGCAGGTGTTAGTTGTTATTGTTATTCTTTCACTGTCTGTAGCATGTATAATCTGCTGTGCTAGACGAGCCACAGGCAAAGCTGCCAAGGAGTTGTTTTCGGTTCAAACAGAAGGGGGAGATGTTGGAGACTAGGATGTAGAAAACATCCCTCTCCCAGCTGTAAAACCTGATTTAAAATATATAACCTCGCTGGACAACCCTTACCTCGACCTATGTCCATGGAGAAAGCTCCCAACCCTCTGGGAGACTGCAGAATCTACTTTAGTTTGAATTAGGTGGTAGAAATGGTATATAGATTATCACAGGGTGAAAAGGTGGAGGTTTTTAGGACTGTTATTATAGTGAGTTGGTAAGAGATAAGAGCCAAGATGGTGGCATGACACAGTTAAAAATTCCTACTTCCTTCTTCTTCTAGGACTCCATATTCTGCTATAAAATTATTGGTTAATTTCTGTCGCAATTCCGGTAATGTGAACAGAACTATTTCAAGGATATTGGATCAACTATGAAAATAATAATTACGTTTAAAGTGTTTATTGGGTGGTAAAAAAGGTATAAAAAGAATGTGCGGGTGTGGACAGGAGCCATTAGCCTTTAGCCTATTGCCTGTATCTGTCTCTTTGCTAAACTCTGCATTGCTGTAGAAAATCAGCACTTTGCTGATAAGATAGAATAAATAGCTGAAAGCAGCAACTACTGCCTCTTCTTTCTGCCTGCAATATGGAACATGGATGACAAGCTTGCATGTGAGGACTGTATACGAGGCCAGACCTAACATGCCTTGAGCATGAGTAACTAGACCAAACTCACCTTCATGGTAACAGTGATGGTGCTGTTGACATTTGCTTTGTGCAGCCAGCCCTGCTTTATCACACCACCCTTCTGGGAGCACAGGGAAGAAGAATCCTGAAAGAAAGCAAACAGTGAGGGGAAAAAGGAGGTCAGGTAAACTGTCTCCCATAGGAAATTCCCCTTGGACAAGGGGATTTGACCACCCTGGAAAGCAATACCATTTTAGCTACAGCAATATAGTGACATGTAGAATATATGTATAACAGACACAGCTACACATACAGTGCTACCACAAAAAAAAAAAAAAATCAGGGAATTTATTGGAAATTTATTGGAAAAAATCTTTCCAATAAAGAGGCAAAACAGGCTAGATTGGGTCACCTCTAAGAAAAGAAAGATTACATCTATTCTGATAGGGCTGCGCAGCGGTTTTGCAATGAAGCAATGCCTGTTGGTTCTTATGCAGTATTTCAAAACCTGGGGAAGATGGAAATTTTCAAGACGGTTTGTTTAGGAAGTTGCATAATGCAGAACTCCAAATTTATTCTGTCATTTCCTTTTATCATTCTCACATTTTAAATTTCAGCAAAAACCACCAAACTCCAGTAACTGAAATGTGACTGGCTCATTTCACATTTATCAAACCACAAAGTTTAAAGTGACCCAACCAGGCAGCTCTTGGCACACCAGACAAGGTTTCCACCTGCTCCTGTCCCATGGTCCCAGAAAGAGAGAATGGCTCTCCATTCATATCTAACCCTGACTTCCACTGGGGAGGGAAATGAGAGCCCAGAGTGATGAAAAAATCTCACCCTGGGGCTTCCAGTGACTCAGCAGCAGAGGCAGCCTCAGCCTGCCTCCATTGAGCCAAGAAAGGGCTGGTTTTTTACAGCCTGCTGCATCTGAAGGGACAGGTTTTCACTCATGTCAAACTCCCAGAGTAAATTCTCCGATATTTTATTTTCCTGGGTAAAACAACCCATGATTCTCCTTTATAATGGTTCACCTTTTTTCATCAAGAGATTTCTTTTACTTGAATTTCCATTACACAATTCTAATGCAAATGCTCAGTCAGGAAACTGTAACAGAACCCTTTAGATATGGCCATGCCAAAAAATAAAAACGTCAAAACACCTATGAAAGCACTTTGAATACTCTTCCACAACAAACCTCAGTAATGTCTCTTGTTTGAATATTTGAGACACTGGCCAGAAGAAGAAAGGTCTCCAATTTTTGATAACATGATTTTGTCCTTTTGCTTTTTCAGAAGCATGCTGATAACAGTGCACAGCAAGTCTCCAGTCCAGAGCAGATATTTTTAAATAGGCAGCATCACAAATGACTGCTGTAACACAAACCAACAACATAGTCAAAAAAAGATTAAGGCCAAACTTGACAAAACGTTTCCATTTATAAAGAAGCCAGTGCAGTCCAGACCTGAGGTGTGCTGGGACATCCTCTGATAATTTCAGAAATGTGCATGAAACAGCCCCTCCAAATCTTGAGCTCTGCAACGAAGTTCCTTTTGCCTCTGTAAGATCCTCAGCAGCAACATCTTAGTGACATGGGAATTTTAAACACCTGGGCTAAACCCTTCCCTCCATAAACAAAAACTTCCTAATATCACATGCATGAATTAATCTCCACATGCTACTTGAAACAGAAAAACACTGCCTGTCCCTTCTGCAGCAAATGCAATATGCATGTGCAGGAAACATGGCATCTGCACCATCCAAAATAACCACCAGGTCTGAGATGTCCCAAGAGGCAAAGCCCCCAGCCAACCCTCACAGAGGAGCTCCAGGGCTGCAAATCTTCCCTACAGGCAGCTGAGCACAAAGATGCCAACTTCCAGAGGAAGCAAATGCTTCCCAGCATTGGCACAGTATGTACAGAGCAGGACTGACACGTTGTCAACAAGATGGGTCAAAGTGACGGATGAAAAATTGCAGGTTATGTGATAAACCACAAAACTTTCTATGAGGAGAACCCCAGAATCACAGTGTAGCTGAAAAACAGATTGCCCAGTTTTAGCTCTGGACATGAAGAGTTTTCCTTAGTTACTACTTGGCTTCCTTTTTTTCTTCATCCTATGATGCTCTGTTTCAAGGGAAAAAGACATGAGAAATATGACTAATCTTCCAGATAACTTAGGAGACCCTTGGTTCCAAGAGATTATCTTGTCATACTTTGAAATAAATCACTGCCTCACTTTTGATCCCATTTTCACAGCAGAAAACATCTCACCAGAAAACCATTCCTAGGAACTGAAATCTGGCTTTGCTTTGTGGTATCTGCTTTTTAACAGGAATACATTAAAAAAAAAAAACCAAAAAAACAACCTTCTTCTTACCTCATCCTTTTCAAAGTCTTCATCAATTTCAAACACATGGCTTGGAATCTTATCTGGCCTAAAGGATTTGCTGAAATCACAACACATTTTCATGTTTAATGACTGGAACATGATGGTCGTCTGAGCCAGCAGCTGATGCTGGATCCAGAAGCAACAGCCAAACTGCAGGCTACAGAGCACAGAAAATACACCACAAGAGACCTACAGCTCCTTACAGCTGGGGAAAACTAAGTTCTGAGTGCATTTCATGGAAATTAAGCACAGTCTGTAATTAGCTTTCTCTTGGTAGCTGTTGGATTCTGCAGTTTTTGCTGACTTGCATTTATGGAACAAAGAGAGAGTACGCCAGTTTATCTTCCATCTTTACCAAAAAAAAAAGAAGCAAGATCAGACTACAAGATTATTCACAAATTTTAACATTATTTGATCAAAAGTATTACTCCACTGCTGCTTCACATCCCCTTGAGACCCTCAGAACAGACCCACTTCATCCAATTAAGAAGAAGAAGCTTTTAACAAGCTTCCAGCACACAAGCAGCCTGGACAGGGGTCCAGATATGCCTGGAGTGTGGGCAGTGAGAGCAGAGCAGGCACCATCAGAGAGAAAATAAAAAATCCAGCAGAAATCCCAGACGTATGTGCCTGTCTGAAAACCCCAATTAGCTTTGGAGCTGGAAGCACTGGCACAGACCAGAGTTCCCAAGCATGTAACTCCCCAGCTCTGCCAGCACTTACAGCAGTATCACATCAACCTCTCTGTACCGGGGGCACAAGGAGAATCTGCTTGGCTACCATATGAAGCACACAGGCAACATCAGCCCAGTGGGACAGTGATGCCCCTGGGTCAGGATGTGCAGACACTGCCAACGTTATTTATCCTGCTGTGGGTCTGGGCTGCAGTCTGTCCTCACCCTAAATAGAGGGACTGTGCACACACTGGTGGATGGGATGTGAAGCACTGACCCATACAGTATTGTGGGCATCTCCCTGACAGAGCTGAAGGGCAATGGCATGACAACACAAACCTCTGGCTGTAACCTTCAGAGTGACACACCTCTGGAGGAGAGGCTGCTTGTGGGATAGGCATCAGAGAAAGGGCCAACTGCTCCTGCTAAGCCCTGTGACCACACATTAGCATTCAAGGGAGCACGACACTTACCATGGCAACATCCGAAAGTCTCCTGAGTATTCCTCATATTTGTAGTTTACCACGTACCAGTCAGAGCTGTAGGTTTTAATGCACTGAAAGGAAAACAATACAGCTCTTAGAAAGCTACAGCAAGCAAAACAAAGCCTGACACCAGTCTGAAAAGTTATACACTGCAGGGTGAGGTAAGCACAAGCAGGAAGGGTGCAGGCAAGGCTGCTTGGCTTGTTTCATGTAGCAATGCAGAATTTCATAATGAACCTTTTCAGCACAGAGACAAAAATCACACAGCATCTGGCCTGCCACACAGCTACAGATTTTGTATTTTCATCCAAGGCTCTGAAAAAAGGAGTAGTGATTTGGGAGGAGACAGCTTTCTGGAAAGCACCAGTTTTCTGTCCTTGGAAACACAGTGTGTCTAACTTGACATAGACCATCGCTTTTTGTTCCACTGCACTTGGAGGGAATGGTTGTGGAGAGCAGCACTTCATAACAAACCCAGAGTGCTCCAGATGCTCCAGGGAGGTTGTGGATCTTCTCCTTGTCAGGCAGGTGATGCAAAGCCACACACCTTGGCTGTGTACAAAACCCACTGCAAAGACATTCTGCACACGAGACGCCTGTGAGAACTCTCCTGTGCAGCAGGTCTGGCAGTGCTTCCCACAAAGGAAAAGCCAAGTGATCCGCAATCCTGTGGATCAGGAGCTACAGCTGAGCATTTTGCCCAAGGGATATAAGTGCTGAAGGCAGGTGTCACATGGACCTTGCCCCTACCTCTTTGACAAAGAGACTCTGAGCTTTCTTTAGAGCATCTTCTGGCACTGTTGACTGAACAGTTCTTCTCTGCCGGCCGATGACCGAGATCTGCAGGAAAAAGAACACTTTTTCAGCACAAACTCCATCTTCAGGGCTTGACATTAAATAATAATATGGTGGGCCTAAACCACCAGTGGGTCATTCTGGGTTTACGTCAGCAATGCAGCCAAAAATAACATGTGACGGTGGAAATTTTCCAAGGTAAGCAGGATGAGAGACAAGTGAGCCTCAAACATGGGAAACAGCCAGAGAAAACTCACAGACACATCTTCGATCGGAAATATCAGGAGGTCCCGGAGGGGATCACTGTAGATCTGAACTCTGCGTTGAAGGATCACATTCTCATAGTCCAAGGGTTCCACCACTTTAGTTTTTTCCTGCAGGAAAAATAGATGATGAAAAAAATTACATATATATAACATCTAAAATAACCAGTAACTAACCTCTGGTGCTTAATTTCAAACTATGTGACTGCTGTACTGCCCATTATTCAGCACTCCTGTGACTCCTGATACTCCTGTGCTGCAGTACCACTGATGAGCATGTTTTGCAGAGAGGGAAATGAGGGGTTAAGTTTTAAGTAATAAGCTACAGGAAGAAACAAAGCACTGTGCTGCTCTGTCTCAGTCCAGTCTCTAATTTCTTAATGAAGCAAGAAAGCCTCCTGGACAGGCCATAGCTTGAACAGCTGCAAGATCCAGCATCTTTATATTTGAGCAGCTCATCTGTACAGCTTGGAAGAAATAGAGGCCCCTGCGCTGGCTCTGCTCAGCTCAGGGCTGGTTTTGCTTGAGGAGCAGATGAGAGCTGTGCTCTCCCTAGGAATGATGAGAGCAGGGCTGCTGCTATGACTGCCAAAGCAGGAATCTCAGCCCATGGAAGGAAGAACAGCATCCCTCTGGAAAGACAAGAAAGCCCTCTCCATAAATCGCACCCCAGACACAGCCAAAGGCTAGAGCCTAGTTTTATTCTCACTCACTTTTCAGGGAAGCAAGAGGAACTTCTCCAAAAATCCCTGGAGTCACGAGCAAAAACTATTAGGAAACCTTCATTACATTCCCTATTGCACTGATTTTGTCTGTTTAACAAGCCCAGAAAACAGAACTTAGCAAAATGAGAAAAACACAACTTCTGAAGCAGGCAAATGTCATCTCAGCTGCCCAACCTGACTTCAGATTTCACAAGCAAGAGTTAGGCCTTTAGCAATGCATTGTGAAAATCAAACTTCACACCAAAAGCCAACCAATTACTCTTTATAGGAGTGGTCACATTAAAACAGGAACCAAATTCTAACACATCAGCTTTGCCTTGTTTTGAACCTTGACCAAAATCCTGATGCTTGGCCCAGCCACGGACACTGTTTATGAAACCCCTCCAGCAGCACGTGATGCCATGTGCCTCTGGACACGACATCCTTGCGGGACAACAAGCTTGGGCTCTCCCCTCTTGGAAGAAAAACATCAGATGCTTATCTATGGGCAGCAAATGTTACCTTCCAGTCAAATGGCTTTTCTGGAATGAACTGTTCACAATGACTGGAGGTAAAGATGAGACCAATACAGGGTCTCTTGCTGAACACAGCACAGCACAACCTGCAGCCTAAAAAAATGAGTCCCAAATGAGAACTGAAACCTCAGCACTGTATAACTCCACTGAATAAAGAGCCACACCCCCAGGAGTTCAAACAACTCAATGTTTTCTGTGATATGTGAGATAAGCAAAGAAGTCAACATTGCTCCTCCATAGCCAATACCAGCCAAAGTGGTGTGCATGTTCTGTGCCTTTGGCTCCTAAGGATCTGGGATGCACTTATGAAACACCTCCTGCCTCAGACAGTTTCAAATTCAAAATGTCTTCTTTCCATGCTGCAGAAATCCAGCACGAATTAGCTCAGTTATCTGAAGAAGTTCCCTTCTTAATCACATGTTGAAAACTTCACATCACTTCTTGAACAGTACTGAAAGGAACCTCATACACCTGCGAATACCAGCGAGAAAGACAAAGGTCAGTCAGCAGAGAGCCTAGGCTGGATGACAGAGCTTCCAGGGGCTGCTGCCCGCTCCCTAAGCCATGGGGGATTTGGGAATGAGGTGACAAATGTTGCCAGTCCCACTGCACACAACTTCTTGCTTTTACGTCCAAGATCTGAGCTGTACAGGGATTTATTAAGAAAAGAAAGAGTCCATCTGAAAAATAGGCGTCTGAAAAACGCAACAGGAAGACAAAGAAAAGGAACTCATTTGCTCTCAGTCAGCCTCATGCTCATTAAATGCTTAATTGAATTGGGTTAATCATCTGAAATACAGGTCTTATAGGACACTGGTCAGGATAGCACAGTGCACTTCTGAAAGTCTGCCAAGCTTTGCAAATTAACGTGAATTAACAGGACATCCATTTGCAGGTCTGAGGCCCCAAAGCTTGTCCTCCCCACAACACCAGGCAGGGCCCCACAGAGTATGCACACAGCTCTCTGTCAACCCCTCTGATTTCCTGCAGCAATCCTGGCAAAACTCAGCAGTGATGATGGGTTAAAGCCGTGCCATAATCCCAAGAACTCGCACCAGCCCCCTCTCACCTCACCCTGCAGCAGCTGTAACAGTAAATTTGAGTCCCTCTACAAGCCTTCCACATCTCTTTGGGAATGCAGGCCTTCCAATCACACAGTATTTTTAGCTCTTTTTTATTTTGCAACATGGTCCAGAAACTAGGACTCTGTTTCTAAAGGTGTCCTTTTTACAAGTTAGGGCTTTGATGACATTTATTTTCTAGGTCTGATACCTCTGATGACCAGCAAGACAAAGTCCTGGCAGTCATCCTCATGGGTTGCAATGACAGCTAAAGGCTAAGAGCTGAAAAGCATCCCAGATCCTCACATGAGATATCTGAAAACTCATAGAGCACTGCCCACAACAAATATGAAAAAAAAAAAAAAAACACCAAACTTCAAACTCACTGCAGCCCCTCTAGTCTGGTGGATGTAATGATACTGGAAAAAATGCATGGAGCAGGCTGTGATCTACATCCAACAAAACAGTGCCAGCCCCTGCAACACACCTCTGATGCCCCAGGGATGGAGGGCTGTGCACTGTCACTGAGAAGGGTTCTGCAGCACCCAGAAACACAAACTGGTAGAAACACAGTCTCTAGGGTTCCCCTTGCCCAGGGTGTGCAAATGCCCTGTCTCAGCACACAGCAGCCCTCCATTCCCTGCAGCTCAGTGCTACAATGACCAGGCTTACACTCAGCACATCACCCAGGCTGCCACAGGACACGACAGGAATGTCTCTCCTGTCCACACACATGTCTCTTTTAAAGCAAAGCCAAAAGATGTAGGTCAACCTGTTTGTTATCAAAGCAGCTGCACATGGAAGGATGTGGCCTGGCTCCTGCCTGCCATCGAGGAAACAAACTCCTCCATCCATCCTGAGCTGTGCAGGCTGCCCAGCAGGGCCAGGCATGCTCATGTCCCTGCAAACAGACCAGTGGAGTAAGGAGGGAGCCATCCCAAATATTTGTTGCCCTTCAGCCCAGCAAGGCTGCAGATAAAGCTTTAAATGCTGAAAATGGGATTTCAAAGTCTTAGTTTTCCTGAAGGTGGAAGTGCACACCCCGTACCACCTCAGGCTCAGATCACACTGGCCAGCACTGTCACAACAGCAGATGGCACCCACCAAAGTCATTATGAAAGCAGAGGAAAAACCATTACACTAAAGTAATTAGAGTCTTAGAAACTACAAATTCCCCCTCCAGGGGAAGCCAATACCCGAGTACAAAGAAATGCTGCCAGTCCAGCAACAAAATCAATCTATTTCTGCAGGATAAAACATGCAGTGCTGCCAAAGGTATCCTGCTCTGTGGCACACACACAACAGCTCTTCATCCAGGGCAGGCAGACACTGCACTGTGATGCTCCTGGGCTCCTCTGAGCTCCTGAGCACACAGCAGGGGCAGGCTGGGGTGAGCTGCCCTCTCCTGCAGTTCCTGGGGATGTAGCACCAGAGCACACCCAGCAGCAGCATCCAGCCCAAAGCAATGCAGCCCACTGTGCTGGGATAAAAAACAAGGGAAACACCTCAGAGAAAAACAAACGTGATTTTAAACAGAGATAACATGAGAGCAGTGCACCCTCCCAGACAAGCTCACTCACCCATCTTTAAAAAAAACCACAGGTTCAAGCCCCACACACCAGCCTGCTCCCAAAACCATCTCTCTGCTCTCTGCTCCTGTCCCGAGACTGCTGCTCCCCCAGCACTGGGCCATGCAGAGGGCTGCCTGCTGTGCTGCAGCCCCCATCTACACTGGGTCACGAGGCTCCACTTGGACAACAGCACAGGCAGAACAACAGCCTGTCTATTGGACTATTGACTCCCCACCACAAGCGAGTTGGCTGGCATTTTAACAGGAAATTCAGAGAAATTGCTGCAACAGAAACGTGCCCACAAACACCAACACAAGGCTCTGCCCTTGGCCAAGCAAAAGCACAGAGTCTGGCATTAAGGAAAACTCAAGTAAGGTCCTTGTCCTCAGTGCCTTGCTTGTCCCACTGCCCTCTGCCAGCCTGAGCCCAAGCCCTCCCCAAGACAGAAACAACCAGAGAGAGAAAGCAAAGGAAAGGTTTAGCAAGGGAATTACCCATTAACAAAGAGGGGGATACTTAAGTCAGATTGTCGCCTTCCTGCATCTATTTGCAAAGCATATAAAATTCCTTTTATTTGCTTTATAAATGAAGGCTCACAATGACAGCTTGTTCATGTGGAGATGTACAGGAAAGAACATTTGTATTTTAAACTTTTAGTGCCTGAAAAACAGTAGCCACCTGTCTTACAGTGTTCTGCATTTGAATACCACAAAAACATACCACTTTTTTGTTATATATGATTAATACTTTTCTGAGATCCGTTTCTCCCAGAATTACAACAGATACAACCCAAGTAATGTGAAGGTACAGAACAAAAAATGTTTCATCTGGAGATTTTTTTAAAGCAGCAGCCAAAGGAAAACTGTGAGAAAGCTTTTTTATTTTCAGTCTTGTCCATTCAGCCCTCACTTAAAACAATATCCAGAGAAGAAAATGACAAACCAAGCTGGTTTGTAACCAATTTTCTGGTCCCTTTGCAGTGACACAAGTCCTCAACAGCTGCCACTGCATGGCAGAAGCCAAGCCCAGCACTGGAGCTGCACCACACTTGACTTTCACTTCCAGTGGTTCCAGGGGCCACCAAACGCACACAAACACACCCACTCTGCCCCTGCCCTGCAACACTTCCTCTGGGCCTTCCACTGAAAAACCTGCAGGTTCAGCAACCCCAGCACATCATTTTTTCTCACATCCTCAGAAATGAAGCCCCACCCAGTGTGTGCATCTACATTTCAAAGCAACAAGAGGCACAAATGAGATGAATTTTAAAAGTGCTGGTTTTTAGAGCAGCTGAAGAGAGAAGAAGGAAGAGGACAGATCACATGTATGAATATAACTCAGAGAGTACAACTGTACCCCAAAATTTAGCGACCATTTTACAGCCTATCTATTTTCTGCCTCATCTGTTGCAACCCTGTAGTGCATTTATGTGGAAAGCCAAGCAAAGCCCACATTTTAAAATAAATACCAAAGGACAAAGTAGGTGAAATACATAGAAAACGAGAGGAAAAGTCAATTTGGAGAATTAAAACCTAAAAGAGGGGAAAACGGAGGCGTACAACTACCCTTTGGACACACCTGCCACAGCTAAAATCACATCACTTCTGAGACTGGCAACACTCCAGGGCAGAGGGACCACTCCCCACTGCAATGCACAATCTGGAAATGTGAGGATACCTCAAAAACAGCAGAGAGAAGTCCCCATTTTTTTATTTTTTTATTTTGCTCATGAAACCTGACTGTACATGAGAGAATTTAAATGATGCCTGGGAACTGAGCAAACTCACTTGGCACACCATATGGGCATATGGAATCAAGCAATTTCTACCCACAGAAAAGCTTTTCCATAGCCAGGATTCAAAGATCAGGTCAAGGCAAACTCAAATTGTGTGGTCTTTAAAAGTATATTTTCTTTTTTTTTTAGTATGACATTTGTGACTCCTCACTTTTTCCATTTTCCACCCCCAGTTTCTGTACTGCCATCTGATCCCATTTACACACTCTCACTCAAGATTGCAAAGGCTACAGAGCTCGATTTACAACATCTCAGATTCACAGAGAACTCATCATTCCAGACTGCTGGGCATAAGAAAGAATAATGACAAACCATAAACTCTGGGCTTGGCCATCCAAGGTTTATGGAACTGCCATAAGCCTCTGCAAAGCCAGAAAAAAGTCTGTGCCCTAACGCCTTTGCATTCAAAAGTCCAGGAGAAAGGGAAGAGGTGGGAACAGAGATCAGGAGAGGAAGGGCAAGCAGGGAGACAGTGAGTCAGCACATATGGCAGCAGTCACAACACAATGCAGCCCTGCTGATGCCAAGAGGTTTGTGGGCTTCTCAGTAAAGCCACATTTTGGGAAGAAATCAGCAGGGAGGCAATGAGGCAGCTCTCAGCAGGTGATGGGGAGCTTGTGTCCACGAGCCTGCTGCAAAGCCAGCACTCAGCTGGATGTAGCAGATGTACAATGGCAAAACTTCAAGGATGAAAAACATTTGATAAAGCTGGGTATGAGCAGGCCAAAACTATTTTTCCACTGGCTAGAAAAAGTTTAAAAATACAAGAAAAATGTCCAGACAGGAAACCTGGCTCTGCTGAAGATACCAAAACACTGAGACACCACGGCTGCACCTGGGACAGGTGAGAGGGACGGACTGTGAGGTGGGCATGCAAACACAGAGCATCTCGTGAAATGGCAAGGGAGGAAAACCTCACCAGAAGGAGAAGGGAAGGGTCTCAGGACCTGGCCCAAGGTGGTGCAGGGGAGGGTAGAATGGGGCATCTCTACAGGGACCACATTATGGGAAGCAAGAATTGTGCAAAGGTTAGGCTGTGTAGCTGCAAGAGGCAGCAGATGGGGTCAGGGAGGCCAAGAGGGGTTGGCAGAAAAGGTGTGCACTGCAGACAGGACAGGAGCCCCATGGGCAATCTAGAAGGGAAGAAGAAATTGGTGAGGAGAAGGGGCCTGCCTGCAAGTGATCAGGTGCTAACACAGCTCAGAGCAAGGCTCTGCACAGCCCTCCATGGGCAGCAGGAGAACAACCTCCTAAACAGCAACACATCATTGCTAAGGGTCTCATTAGACAGGGGTCTGGGTCAGAGTCCAAACGCTCCCATCTCCATTGAGGAGTTATGTGCCAGTGTGTGCCATGCTCCAGCTCTAAATGCAGTGCCAGCAGCACAAGGCTGCTGTGCCCCACTCCTCCCCTGCTCTGCACAGCATGGAGATGGCTGTACAGGAGCTCTCAGAGAAATAAAAAGCCATGTGGTAGGGAAGGGGAGGATGAGTGCACAGTCCTGGCACCCTGCAAGAAAACGCAATGGAAATGACTCACTCTTTCCATCCGAAAGCTTGGAGCAAAACCCAGCCCCCTCTCCTGTGCTTCCCTCCACCCTGCCCAAGCTCTGTGCAAAAGCCTGCATCAATGGCCCTGGGCAGCACCAGAACCTGGGTTCTGGGTATTTTGCAAGGTGGATGTCTCCTTTTTCAACATAATGCCCACTTTACAATGAAAAATCAAGTGTCTGCAGTCACAGTGCTGTCCCTGAGAGTGACACAGTATTGGTGTGAGACACCAGCCTGGAGAAGGCTTTTAGAGACAGTCAAAAAGTTGATGTCAGTGTAGACATGCAAAAATTTACCTGTCATTATTAGGCCTGTCAAATAAAATGAATTCAGACCTTTAAGTGTCTTCAAACCGGTTTAGAAATTACAGGAAGCCAGGATAATCAGCATATGACTCTTCATTTTCCTTACTCAGAAGTTGGACTCCACAGTTCAGTCTTTAGCAGATCCCATTCTGAAGCAAGAGTTCTGCAGCCACAAGGGGCAGGAACACTGCTTTTTTTCCTGAGAGCTTGAGATTCTTGCATAATCACTTAAGGAAACAGCCCTCAGAAAACAGCTGCATTGCAATGAAGCAGAGTTCACAGCCCAAGCGTGAGTGGCCCAGCCTAGAAGGCAGTGCTGCCACTCCAGTCCACCTGCACTTCACCTTCACACATCACCTCTGAAAATGATGCCTTGAGCAAGTGCAGCGTCAGTAGGAAAAGAAATGGCAAAGTGGTAGCTGGGGGCATGACCCGTGTCTGGCATGAACACACACTCGAGGTGATCCAGCACTGCTCCTGCATAGGGCAGTGCATTAGGACAAGCATCTGAGATTGCTTTCAGTATCCTTGTCCCCTGTGCCTGACCTTCCTCAGGATCACCAGGTGCTTCTGTGTGACATTTTCAGCTCAGTACACACTGCCATGGAGTCCCCAGTCCCCAGCCACAGCACGTGAAGTCCTTTGAGTCCCTGTCTGCACAGGTACATCCTGGGCCAAATCCAGCCCATCTCCTCAAGGAGCAGAGGGAGGGATCAGGGTAGCTCTACGTCAGCCAAACTGCACATGCATCCAGCTGAGTATCTGCTACAGAGCATGAGAGATGTGCAAACATGTTACAGCTTTGATTTTCTCCTCCGAAAATACTAGAGCTAATAGAAATTGGCAAAAGGATAGTGGTTTCTATGGGACAGCTGAATTTCTACCAGATAGGACTTCTCAAAACATTCTGTAAGCACAGGCATTTTTCCATGCTAAAAAAGGAAAATAGTAATTACAATAATACATGTTATTTATTTAGGTTCTTAACTGGGTCATCCCAAAGTGCTTTTCAGATGTCACTTGTAATTTCATCATTTATTTATGTAGTATCAGTTTTATATTTAGCATCCAGATCCAGAATAGCCAGATCATCTTAAAGCAATTAATAGCACATAAGCAGAACCCCTCCCTTTCCTGTCTGTCTTAAACTCTTGTTTTTCACTTAGGAAACCACTTGCACACAGGGCCGAGCCAACAGCACAGCCGCTGCCCCGGGCGAGCAGGGGAATGATCCCAGCCCCACTGGGGCATGGACAGAGCCAGGACGTAGGCAAGAGACTTGTCCAACCCCATGGAGCAGCAATGGGGAAAAACAGAGGAAGTCCCAGACCAGTTTTGAGTTGCCTCAGCAATACAGCAAACACCCCAGCAGTTCGGCCAAACCCCAGCCACATAAGTGGTGGTTTCAACAGCTCAGGAAGTTGTCTCAGCCTCATCTGTGCTCCATTTTTGGGCTGCAGGCATTGGATGCAGGTGCAAAGAGCTGCAGGGCTGTAAAGTTAAACTCTGTTCTCCCAACAAATGCAGGAGAGGCTGTGGACGGGCTCTGCAAGGGATGGACTCTTCAAGGCTTCAACCCATCCAGACACAAAATGCTGCTGTGAACAGAAGCACCTCAAAGTTTCCCCATATAAAGACATCTGTACAAATTCCATCAACATGCAACAGGGCAAGGCAGAGTTTAGGGCTCCCCAGGCACAGAGGGAAAGGCAGAACTGTAAGGAAAACCTGAGTCCAGCGCAATTCTCCTGAAACCCCAAAGTGCTATGGAAAGCAGTTCTCTGCTGGAAGCTGGGTTTGCCTCCCTGAACACCAGCTTTGTGGGCATTCAGCCCACCCCAGCCAGTACCATTATGTACCTCCAAGAGATGGAGGGCTCCCTTTTCCTCCCCTGACCATGACCTTTCTACCTGCCCCTGTCACAAATGCAGCTCCTGCCAAGCCTCTCATGTCCCTTTATCTCCCCCATCCCTTTCTGGCTGGCACAACAGCTCCCTTGAGTCCCTGCTCCAGCTAGCCCCTAAGGCCAAACTACAGAGCCTGTGCTTGGCAGGCTGAAAGAGCCCTGGCAGACATGCAGCCAGCTGCCATTCTGTGCTGTGGCTTCCTCCAGACCACCGTGACACGTGCCCTGCTCCACACACAGATGCTGCAGTCCAGTCCACATCCCAGGCTCCTGACCACTGACAAAATACAGTTTTATGTATGGCTGTTATGGCTCTCCAGAGCAATGTACAACACCAGGTCCTACTACTGCACAGGGGAGATGTCCATCCATGGTTTCTCCCATGCAGTGTCCTTGCTCAGGGGACAGAGAGGCCAGGCTGCAGTGGGGATGTCACCCAGCATGGAATCAGGGACAGGATGAGGCAGGGGGGAACGCTGTGGACCAAAACAGGCAGAGTCTCCTTCCAGATGCAACCACTCCCCCAGGAACAGTCCTGTGACAGGAGATATTAATAGGAGAGAGAAGAAACTGCTTTTCAGCGAGAAAGAGGGGTGAGAAAGGGGTCAGGAACAAGCAGCCCTGACCCCATTAGAGAAGCAGCAGGAAGCAGGGAAAAACTGTAAAGGTAAGTCAGGGCTGTGTTGAAGGAAAGAGGAGCCAGCAAGGGAGAGCTTTGATTTGGACTTTCAAGGGAATGAAGGAGATGGAAAGAGTTGGTGGCAGGGAAACATATTCCAGCATTTTTAAGATGACAGCAATGGCCACAAAGGTATAAGAAACTACTCTTCCTTGCACAAAGCAGGAGTGAGGAGGCCAATTAAACAGGGATGCTGAAGCACACATGTACCCCATGTCTGGCTGCTGTTCAGCTGCTGTGTGTGACCGTGACTTGCATTCTCAGGCCACAGAAATGTCAAAAGCTTTGGTCAATTTTGCACCATTAGAGATAATAAATCAGCACGCAGAGGGCTAAGTGAAATTATGAAAGAGCCACCCACCCACATATAGAAAATGATACTACACTATACACTGCAGCAGGTAGTCCTGGTTCAAATGCTCCTGGTGATGGGGGAGATACCTGCAAATATCTCCAGATACAAAACAGGCTGGAACAAAACCCAGGAGCCATCCCCTCACTGGATTCTGAGTGCACCAAATCCCAGCGGCAGTGCTGGCATTGGCTGCAAGCACCACCAACCATCTGCTTCCAGGCATTTCACTGCACTGATGGTGGCGGGTTGGGGCAGATGCTGTCAATGCAGGGACACCTGCATTTTCATGACATTACCTTGGCACAAAACAAACCACTCTCAACCTTGCCCAGTGAGTGCTAAAACCCCAGCTATTAAAATGTGGTAAGAGATAAACACATATAAGGGCTGGATGCTTTGTTCTCCTCCTAGAGCTTTCCTGTAACAGGCAGGAGGATGCAAACACTTAAATGATGCCTTGGGAAGGATAAGGTTTTATGCCCATCAAAACCTTGTCTTTGCCTCCAAAAACCCCAAGAACCAGACACACTGGCTGCACTCATCCTGTAACAGTCACACCTCAGCACACAGCACAGCACACAGGAGAGCAAGGGACTCTCATCTCTTAAGGACTGAGTATCAGTAGGAGATATGCCAGAGATTTGTTCCCACATCCCTGCAGAATGTCCTTGGAGCCTTGCTCCTCTCCATCAAGACTTGCCCTTCATCCACTTCACAACTGGTGTGTGCTCAGGCAGGAGCAAATCCAGCCACTTCCTTGGCACATGTTGCCCAGGGTTGTGCCATGGGCCATGCTACCACTGGGCTAAATCCAGCCCCTCAAGGCACACAAGCCCCAGTTCAGGAAAGCATGTGATTAATTTTAAGAATGTTTTTAAGTGTTTTCTTGAATAAGTCCCTGTAAACAACATTCTCTCTGCAAACACTTTCACAGGAGTCACCAGAGCCAGCTGAGGTGACCAACTCTGGAGGCACTTGGCCACAGCAGGCAATTCCTGGTTAAACCAACAGTAAAACTCCCACCCACTTACGCAGGGACAGAATTTCCTCTCATGCCTCATATATGTCTGGTTTTGTATGTAAATTGTGCAAGCACAGTATGTTGACTACCCCCAGGGGAAACATGCATATATTCTGTCTCTCTTGCGTGCCAAGATCACTATGAATGCTGCATATAAACAGGCTTCACATTGATCAAAGTAAATTTAGCTAATTAAAAGAGGATTCTATGCAGAAAACCGATTTCATCTCCATGAGCATAAATTGAGACACTAATAATATAGTTTAAGCTGAAAAGAAAACCCCACAGAAAGAACAAAATGCCTTTTTGCCTCCAGTCAAAACTTCCTTGGTATTACCATTAAGGAGTTTTATATCTTCTTTTCACATCTGACTGAAACCGAGCCACCCATAGAAGACCAGCCCAGCCAGGATCAAACAAAACACATTTCCTCCTGGCACACTGCCCACCCTCTCACGGGGAGCTTTCAGGGAGCATATCCCACAGCACCATGTAACACAGAGAGCAGATGCTTGCTCTGAATTGCTCTGGATGGCAAGGATCCACACAGTTGTTTGTAAGCAGAGGTTCTCCCACACTGCCATTGCTGGCAGATGTGTGGCCCAGAGCTGTGAGTGCCTGGTGCCTGGGTGCCACCAAGCTGTGCCCTGCAGATACCCAGAGATGCTCCCTGGGCTAGTTGACACAATGTGGGCAAATCCTTTGCAGTTGCTCCTTCTCAGATAAAATAATCTGGCTCTGCACCCTTTCTAAAATCCCTACGGCAAAGCAGTAAATGCATCTTCAGTTAATCTGTATAGAAATTATCTAAAGAAAATCAGAGCAATTGTGCGAGACTTAAAATTGCCACCAGATGACTGGGTTTGGCAGCACTGTGGGAAAATGCATCATCTGTGTTTTGTCAAGTGCTTGCTGCTCTGATCTTGCGTCTCCCACACTTTTAATTTCCCTGTCACGACACAGAGAACGACACATCTGGAAAACTTGCATGTGGTTGAGACACATCCCCCTCTCCTTGCAGGGCCCCAGCGCTGCTGAGCACATCCCAAAGAGATAGGGGAGGCCCAGAGTGTCTTTCAGCTTTGGCCTGACATCCATCCAAGCAAGTGACCATGTGCAGCTGATTTGGATCCTGAGGCAGAAGGAAGAGCCTTTGCTGTTGTCCTGGCAGTGCCACAAGACCCAGGATCTCATTCACACACGTGCGCTTTTAAACTGATCAACTCTACGATGCCCCAGTGCATTCCATGGGGTGAGGATGGGGTGGAGAGGTGCACAGGCACCTCCATCAGAACAGGGGCCACACACATGTGCATCCTGCTGTCAAGTGTCTGAGCTTTGCAGCTACCCAGGTCCCACATCAGCCAGAGCCTCCGAGCATGGTTCTCCTGCCTTGCTGCTCAACTTGCCCACTCTTACTCAGCAACATCAGAGGATGGGAGGAGGGAGATCGCACTGAAGGTCTGAGCCAAATTAGCCATGTCCATCCACTGCCAAAGGTCCCTGGCTGGTCTCTTTCAGCTCTAGCCCAGATGCCCCTCCCAGGTATCATCAGAACTTCGGCTCTGAAGTTGTACTTCTAAGACAGTATTTCACTGTTGGTGCTTCAAGGTTTAAGCTGCAGGTAATCTCTTGGTTAAGAATGGCCTAAGTTATCACACTCGTACTTTGACTGCTCCTTTCTTTAAACTAATCTTAAAATTTCCCTTTATCTTTCAAGTGTGCCATTTATCCCACCTGCCAACAAACACTTCCATTAAATTTGTCTGTTTATTTAAACAGTGACATTCTTTTTCAATTAGCCTGCCAAAACTTCATCCCCAGTTGTAATCAGTAGCACACATCAGGGACCATTCAAAGCTGAAATTGATACAATCTGCCCTGCAGCCTCTTAAAAGAGCAGAGAAAAGCAGGGTTCTCACAGAGTACGGCTGCCTGCGGCACCCCAGAACTCCCAATGCTGTTCTGCAGGGCTGTGCCAGCTTTCAAGGGATCCCTGCTGAACTCTTCCTCCCTGCCAGTATCTCCCCTACACAGCTTGTCTGAAAGAGAATGACAGCCGGGATGCTGGGAATAGCAGCAGAGTAAGAGAGAACAAGAGCCCCAAATAAACTGCACTCCATCCTTCCCCATGCTTCCCACAGGGCCCAAAGTGCCCCCGAGCTCCCTACCACAGCCTGTGCTTACCTTCCCTGCTGCAGCTCCAGGTTACAGCCCTGCTTACCCCGACAGGAACAGCACTGACTGCATCCTAGTAGCTGGTCCAAAGGGCAGTGGGTGGACATAGGTACTCCAGAACACCTTGGAAAGGGACAACCTCCCCTCACTGTCAACTGCCACCATATCCAACGTTTCCCTTTCACAAGCACAAAGGAGAAAAGCCCTGACAAAGTCAACAACATAAATATTCTACTTGCACTAGACAGGCATAAATAGAAAAACAGGAACAGAAATAAGATGGCATGGGCTTCACTGCACCTGCAGGACAGCAGTTTTGTAACCACACTGTACCAGACATCATACTCCCTCGGGCTGGATACAGTGCTCCTGGCTGGAGACACACCTCCTCTACAGCACAAATTGTGGCTCTGTAAAAGCTGACCACTTCCATGACATTAAAAGCTTTCCTCACTGAGATGTTTTCATTTATGAGCATTTCATTCACTGACTACAAACAGCTTCTTACTCCAGGACTAAGAGGAGTATCGAGGAGTGCACCGAAAGACCAAAGTGCTGAGCTCAACCAAAAAAAAAAAACTAAAAGAGACCCATTAGTGCCCACTCCTCTTGGGGATGAAGGTGTGTCTCTGGTACCTGCAGCATTAGCTCTGCTCACCACCCCTTCATCTCCATCATGCTCACCACCAGGGATACCTGTGCTTTCAGCTACAGTTGCCCCAAGGCAAGCAGACAGCCAAGGCACCTGACAGGATGACCAAGGGAGTATTAAACTATTCACAGGATTTTTATTGACTCAACACCTGCTGTGTTCAGGATACAACAAGAGGATGGGATCCTGAGGGGCAAAGGCTCCAAATACAATTCCAGTCTGCTTCAGAAAGTCCCAGCTCCTGACATCCTGAGACACAGTGCATTACTTGCTGCCCGCCTGCAGTTATCAAACACCAACTCCTATTACCTGTGTACCCACTGGCCAACCCCTGCTTCCCAGGGGCACCGGTGAGCTCAGCACTGCCCCAGGGTGAGGCACAGCTGGGATCACAGCCTGCTGGCACAGTCCTGGTGCCAGGCCCTTCCATCTCCCCCACACTGCCTGTGGCAAGGAGAGGGTAGATGGGATGGGAAGATACTCACACAATGCTCTGCAGCTGCCCAGCACCATCAGCTCTAACACTGAGACTCACCTTGGGAACAGGATCAGAAACTATGACTTCTCAGTCTTGTCCTCTCTCCACCACTCCCCACATAATTTGCCAGGATCCTCTCTGTACCTCCCAACAACCAGCACATCAGTGCACAGACATCCCTTCCTCACAAGGATGACAAACTAGTAGATAGAGAGGAGCCAGCTTTTTGCTGGAGCAAACCTTAATCACTGAGGAAGGTCAAAATGCCATCTGGGACAGTCCTATAAGCTCATGCCACCTCCTTCCCCACACCTTGGTCACTGCAGTGTCTTAAGGCTCTTCCTAGTGATGCAGAAGTGCTGAGATTTATCCATTGCTACTGAACTGTCAAAAACAGAAAACTCCACCAGGACCTAGGGGTCAGAAACACCTGCCCTCACCCTCCTCTGACGCTTGACTGCAAACACACAAGACAGCACAGCAGCTCTGGGGATTTGCCTGCCAGAGAGAGAAGTTGGCAGGAACAGTGTGGGGCAATAAAACCCTAGAAAGGATCAGAAAAAGAGTGGCCGCCTGATGGATGCTGGACTCTGACAGCTCCTTGGGGTTCATGTCAAGGTTTTATTTATCTTCATCTGCAGTCCCACCTACCCCTTCCCTTTCTGAGAAGAGGAACCTGACACAGGCACCACATAACCATTTGCCTGTAGGATACCAAAGCTATTCTGGTCCTAAATATGTAATTTTACTTTTAATGAAAAGTTTCATCAGCTTGTACAGAGCCTTTGTTCCTGTGTATTGTTGATGAAGAGGGAAAGCAAATCACATGGAAGCCCATAAAGATCCCCGAACAAACGCACATAGGGAGCAAAAACTAGCACTAGGAAATCAGGCTGGATTATCACCACGGCTTTTTTTGCAGGCTTGGAAATCCATAAATTTACAAGAAAACTCTGTTTTTAAAAGAAATGTTCAAACTTCTCAATTTATTTAACAGCACATTCCGTTCAGTCTAATAGTAGAGAAATAATAGGAATTATTTGCTGAACTTGTACTTCACTTTCTGCATATCCCATTGACTAACCTTTCTTCCTTCATAGTCAAGGTCAAAGTTGATTACAAGCCACAGTAATTCAATGAGCACCAGTGAAACACATCCAACAAAGCCTCGGGAAGCTGTGAGCCGACCCCAGCATCCTCCCAAGGCACAGCACTACCATTTGCACAGCTGCGAGCACAACAAAGGCAACCTGCTGCAGCATCCCACATGTCGGGATGAACCGCATCTGATAACGCACGCGACTTTCACCCCAGACATTTGCGCGCGATTCCTGGGACATATCGGGCTCCCGGTTTGCCTCTCACCCTGCCAGGTCGCGCCCTTCAGTCCTGACCTATCCACAGGCCGTTTCCACACTGGCTGCACCCTGTGACTCCGTTAGCTGTTTGCTCAATGCCCCACACTCACGGGCTCCCGTTCATTCCTGCTGCCACCACGCCAGCACCAACACACGCCAGGATGAAGAGCCGCTTCCCTGCGATCTTCCCGGCTCTGAGCGCTCAGAGGGGCGCGGTGGCGGCAAGTGGGCAGGCCGGCGGGATGGCACGGCTCAGCACACATGGAAGGGATCCCAAAGAGGGACCCCCATCCCTTGTCTTGCTCAGCCCTTCCCAAAGCCTGCCCTGCCGCGCCCTGCGCATCTCCCGCTCTGCCCAGCTCCGACCCAGCTCTGCCCCTTCCCCAGGCCTTCCCCAGCCCCTTCCTCTTCCTCTCCCCGCTCTCGGCGCATCCCCTGCCCAGCTCTGCCCCTTTCCAGCGCTGCCGGGCTCCTCCCGCTGCCGCCCATGGCGGAGTGGGACCCGGGCGCGGCCCCTCCCAGGAGCTGCCCGCGCTCACCAGGACGAAAGAGCTGCGCACCGCCTCCGAGACGCTCTGCCGCAGCTCGGCCGCCGTGCCCGGCTTGCTGAGCCGCTTCGTGAACTTCCTCACTTCCGACATGGCGACATGATCCGAGCCGAGCCTGAGCGTGAGCCTCCCTTTTGCTCTTCCTCGCGCTCTCCCTCGNCAGGTGCCCCGAACCCCGCCCTGGCACACGGAGAACCGAGCCCTGCCGCCACCGCAGGGGATGCTCGCAGTGGGGCTCCAGAGATGCAGCAGCGGTGTGCCCAGCAAGGGCACGGCGTGTCGGGGCTCACCCGAGGGCAGCAGCCTCCGACCGAAGGGGCCGGGCATTTAGAACAACATTACGCGACGGAGAACAACATTACTCGGTGCCGAAGGGGCACGGGCCCGCTTGGGCTGGTGATCTCCCTGCTGTACCCAGATGTTCCTGTAAAGCTAAGCTGGATCCAAGACAAGACCTTTCTAGTCAGCATCTCTGTGCTGCATTAAAGTTATTTTTCTCCACGGTAGCGGGCTGTGTTTTGGATTTGTGCAGGAAACTGTGTTGATAATTAGGGATGTTTTCCTTACCGCTGAGCAGCGTTGACACGGAGTCAAGGCAAGAGCTTTTCTGTTCCTCACCCCACCCAAAAGGTGCTGGGGGTCCAACAAGGAGTTGGGAGGGGACACTGCCAGGATAGCTCACCCCAACTAAGGGCACATCCCACACCATATGGCAGCAGACGACTGGTATAAAGCTGGGTCACGAGAAGGAAGTGGGGACATTCAGAGTGTCTTCCCAAGTCACCATTACTCATGACAGAGCTCTGCTGTCCTGGGGATGGCTAAACAGCTGTCTGCCCGGGGAAGCTGTGAATGGATTTTTTGTTTTGCTTTGTCTGTGTAGGTGACTTTTGCTTTACCTATTAAACTCTCTTTAGTTTCCTCACTTACACCCTTCTGATTCTCTCCCCACATCCCACGGGGGAAGGGATGGAACAGCTGTGTGCAGCTGAGCTGCCAGCTGGGGTTAAATGAGAAAATATCCAGCCTCGAGAGTTTGTTATAGGAAAGTGCTTTGATTACAGAGGCCGTGATCACATTTGCTCGCCCAGCTGCAAAACCAAGAAGTAAGGATATGAAAAGAAGGTTCCTTAGGACTCAATTCCTACTCCTCATTACTTTGTCATTGTGCACTTCTTTTAAGGGTGGTGATTTTGAAATTACAATAGAGAGCCTTTGTTTTGTTCATTAAAGCCTTTAAAAAAAATTTTTTTACTTATTTTGTGTGTTGTGTCTTCACAGCAAGACACTGAATCGAATAGTTGCCATAAAGTCATACGCTTGAGGAATTTACACACATTGTGCCATATGACTGATTAAATACTACCTACAAGGATCTCACTGGAATTATAGGTATGCCGTAAGTCACACAACATATAGAGAAATAGTTTTGATTATGAGAGCCAATCTGTAAGAGGTAATGAATACAGCCATTGTGATCCAAACCATTCAAAATGTTACTTGTGACTCTAAAGCATGCAAGCCAGTTATTGTTCAGCTTTTTAGCAGTTCATTGAAGGGGCAGCAGTCACCATTTAATATGAAACATTGCTCTGATTTTTTACACCAGAGGCAAAGCAAATCTGAAATTTTGTTAATTATCAAATATCTATTACACGTGGGACAGAAAAAGTTGGCAAGTTAAAGAACTTGCTTTCTCACAAACATGAAGCTTTTCCCAACCTAAGTTAAATGAAAAGCATTGTAATGTACAATTCCAGTAGCAGCCCAGTGAGGTTCACTTCCTTATCCCCACAACCCTGAACCTTCTTGCAGAGATTTTATCAGTCACTTCAACTCCTCACAGCACAGCTCCAGTGATGCCCCTGCAGTGAACTGGCAAATAAAATTACTACATCTCCTTCACCTGGCCACAAAAGGACAGGTAACACAACGATGCTTGTCACAGAGTGAGGGTAGCCCTGTTCATCCTGGCTGCTGGGGAGAGCCCCTGGTCCCTGTGGTTCCTCAGAGGGGGCTGGGCACTGCAGGAGAACCCACGCCAATGACTGGAGTCAACACCTGTGGCAGAGCCATTTCTGACTTCTGTGTGCAGCATTAGGAACAGCTATGAGAACCAGAGTGTTTGTCCAGGGGGAAAGTGCAGTGATGATCACTTGACAAGAAATAAAACCCTCCCTAAAGCACACACTCAATTTTTTATTCAGACAGAAGCAAAAGGTTCCTACTAAGATTATGAGCTTAGTTCTGTGCCAGCATCCAAAGAGCTGTTCATCAGCATCCCACTGACCTGAGCTCAGCAGCCAGGGAAGACCAGTGAACAGTGAGGCTGTTTTTTGAAGCAAAGCATGAAAAGGAAAATAAAAGCAAAGGGAAGGACACATCACATGAAAACAATCTAAACATCTGAGTAAGAGTCTCAAACACAAGAAGTGTTAAGGCGAGACAACAGCAGCAACAGCAGTGCTGTGACAGACAAACCCAGGGCTGCAAGGACTGTAGTTTTATCTCCTTTTTCACAGGGAAGAAAGGCCAGTAATGATTTATCAGCGTAAGAAAGGCACCCAAGGACACACAGGGGCAGTCTGGAAGTGCTGAGGAGTTGCACTGCCTCAGATAACCAAACTTTCTCCAACTCAGTCTGCCACAGGGAAATCACAGACTCAAATGTGCTAACATTTTCACCCCTTGTCTTTTTGTTGAGAGTACAGCCTTGAAGTCCCCAATGTCATTTTGATCCCCCACCTGCCTGACTGATCAGAGGGTGAGTAGCAGCAGCAGCAGCTTGTAGTTCCCAGTGAGGATACACACTGGAAGCTCTCCTGCCACACCAGCCCCCCAGCTCTGCTGGACAGCACAAACTACAGGAAGAGAAAATGTGCAGATGACATTATATTAGACTGATAGTGGTATCCTTCCCACTTACCAGTAGCAATATAGCACAGAAGATGCACTAAGGAAGAAACTCCTTTTTTTTGACAAATATCTGTCAGTGCAGCTGACGCTGACATAAGGTCTGGAACCATATATAGGGGACCCCTGCACCAGCTCTGCAAACGTCCCAAAGGTGCTAATGGGTTAGTGGCAGGTTTAGGATTTCTCAAGCCATCCAAGATAAAAGGCACTTAATATTGTCAGCCAATAATCCCATTTTTCACTGCTTTCACTGGTTATCTGTGGGCCTTTCGATCACCTGCACATGAGCCTGTCCCAGAAAAACACTTAACCTATGTGGTAAATTTAAGCACATGATTAACCAAGTACTTCACTGCATTGGAGAGGGTCCTGCATTCCTACAGGGAATCTGCCAGACTCAGTTACCCATATCCACATGTGCTTTTTTTGATGAGCAGGGCGAGGATTATGCATGCCATTACATCTTCCATTACCCAGCTTCAAAATTCCTTTGAGATACAGCTCTGATGTTTAAATGTATTTCAAGTACTTCAAAATTAAAAAAAACCCAAAACCCTAAACAGAACAGAAAGTGGCCTTAGAATGACATCTGCACACTCACCTCTCTTGACAGCAAAGTCAAGACACAGACTGCCCCAGGTCCACACGTGAAGAACTCCTTAAGGAACAATTAGCAGCTTGTGCCTCCTGCCAAAGCAAGGGACAAATGAAGTACTTGGGTATCTTGATCAGACATCACTCCTCAGCTGCACATGCAGCCAGGCAGCACTGCTGCCTGCTATGGGGAAATCTGGGAAATCTCAGGAGACACAAACACTGTGCAGGGCTAGGTGTGGCAAGAGCAGCTGGTCAGACACCACAGCTATGGCTGTGGTGCCACGTGCCCTGTCACCCATCACTTAAGCTGTCAATGGCACTGTCATTAAGCAGGCTTCTCCAGGCCTGTAACGGGAGGATGCTCCAGCAGTGCAGCAAGAAACTGGTCCTTAGGCTGCAAAGTCCTGGCGTTAAAGGATTGCCCTCTGCTGACTCACCCTGGATGGCACGGGCACAGCTCCTAAGGATGGGAGGCGTGCCAAATCTAAGCACTGCCTTTCCCAGAAGGGCACCCTCTGGGTGAGCAGTCAGCTCTGCAGGATCACACACTGCTGCCCTTTGTGCCAGGGCTGCTGTACTCTTTGTTCATCTCCTTCAGCTTCTGGGCATGGAAGTCACTGCATCCTGGCAGTTCCCACCTTCATGGAAGAGCATACAAGGGTTTGCAGGGACCTTGGATAAACTCCTCCTTGCACGAAGAGTCAGTGAAGTAGCACTAAGAGGCACCACCAGTAACGGTGAATCCATGTGATGTGCCAGGCTGTCCTTACCACGGCCTTAAAGAGACAGTATTGACCCAGCAGTCACCAGATTTTTGTATTTTGTATTTAGAAATTCTCCCAAAGTTTACCTCCTAAAAAATAAGGCAACTTCATCATATCTAAGAAAATTAGACCGAGATGCTGCTTCTGAAACATCCAGCATTAACTATTTTCAGGTAAAGAACTACAAATTAGATTAATAGCAATTCCATTTGTCTCTAAATTCCCTCTTCTTCATTTTTCATATGTGGCTTTTTTTTCTTCTACCACAGAGAACTGAGCAGAGATAAAACCTCCTCACTCCATGTTTTCTGCACACCCAGACAGTGGCAGGGAGAGAGGTCAAGATGTTGTTGTGGGTGAGAGCCAGCACTGGTCTCACTGTACAAGTGGAGAGCACTGACAGCAACTGCAGAGCTGCTGCCTGCACCAGCACATCATGAACGTGGTCAAAAGCAACAGTGACAGCACTGCCTTGGCTGCCTCACCAATACTGCAGGCTCCACCCCTAACCCCAGGGACAAAGGGCAAGAACAATTTCTGGTAAATTTGGAACACTTCAAGAGGCAGATGTTTGAATCTGTTGTAGTGTTTACCACTCTGACAGGAAAAAAAAACCAATCCAACACTTTTTAAAATGTTTATTTAAACACAGGAATTTCTTATATCTCATTTGTGCCCATGGCCACTTGTACTTCCACTGGATACCACCAGTATGTCTCCAACACTTATCTGGTCAGGAATTTTTACACATGGGCAAGATCCCCCTGAGATGGCTCTTCCTGGGGTACAGGAACAGACCCAGCTCTCTCAAGCTCTCCATAACCTGACTAGCCCTTTGCTGGACTCTCTCCAGCATATCCATGTCTGTTTACAGACAGTGCTGGGGAGTCCAGCACTGCACAGTGATGATGCCCCTGAGCTGTTGCTGCTCTCTTCTGCATCCTGGAGTACAACTAATCAGATGGGAGTGATGGAAGGAAAGCACAGGGTTCAGTTTAGGCTGTAGAGCTCTGCTGTAACACAGCAACATCTAGCTTATGAACATCTAGCTCTATTTATCTTCCTCTGCTTGAATGCTTTAAAGATCATTCAGAGTAACTGTCACACACAAGAGGATTACTCTCACACAACTCCCATGAGCAACTCCCTAGCCTGAACACAGAATACAGCAATTAAGAGGTGGATACACACACAGCTGCTGGACATCCCCCCCCTCTTAGGTCAAAATGCCATTGCTGCCTGGTCTCAGCCCAGTATTTTTCACAACAGCTCTGTGAAAAGGCAGAAGAAAAAATTCCCTGATGTTTGTTTCCTTGTATATATATGTGAGGCCAACTGGAAAACAGTATAAGGGGGGTCACCACTGCTCAAATAAATCTATTTCACAATATGCTCTGCAAAGTCAAGTACTGCACAAGCCAATAAAATAATCTCTCACTCTTTCAAAATTTCATACTTCATTACTGCTCTTATTTATTTTCAGACAGCAAAAGGAAGAAGCAGTTTCTTCCATAAAAATAGAGTCTGTTGAAAACCCTAGGCATAAACTGAACTAAGCAAAGGCCAGTAGGTCTAAAAATGACATTGGGACATTTAGATATGCAAACAGGGGAAGTTAGTGGAAGAAGAATGGAAGACAACTTCATGTGAGGCAGGTCACATACTGGGACAGGTTACCTAGGGACACTGTAGTGTCCATCCCTGCAGATAGTAAAAGGCCTGTGCAACTTGCTCTAACCTGGGTGAGCAGAGCAGATTGGACTAGAGCTCCAGAGGACTCCCTGGACCTTGAGTAATGTGTGATTCCGTAACAAGCTGTTCTGCTAATCACCATAATATAATATCAGCCTTTATTCGGAAGGGTACTAAATAATAGATTTAAATTTATGTATGAACCCTACAAAAATCAAAGGAGTTACAGTTAGTGCAAGAAAAAACTTTCTGGCACCACTCTAAACATGTGCCCATCACTTACTGCAGTTAAAGACAAATTTACCCACAGGCTTAAGCAAGTACTCATGTTCCTTTCTGAATGGTCTTTTGTGTGTTATTCTGTACATAGCAGTTGGCTACACCCATTTTTCATGCTCCATTTACTGAGCGTTATAGTCTGAGCAGAATTCCACACAAAAGCCTGAAGCACCATCTCAAAAGCACATACAGGAAAAAATACATGTGAACTGAAAAGCCTCCATTGCATCTTGGCAGGAGACCAATACTATTAGCAAAATATGAAAAATTAGGAAAGCAAAAGTAGCAGCTATAGACATCAGCATAAATAACATGGATTCATGACTCGAGCAGCATATCCTCAGAACCAGTCAACAGTTCCCTATAGCCTTCCAGTTTGTTCCCACTTTCACAAAATAAAGCAATGTGCTTAGAAGCAATTCTCAAACAAGCAAGGTATCATATATGGAACTAGAGAAAACAGACTTAGAAAACAGACACTTATAAAACACAAAAAAATTTCCATTGCTGATATTCCAGCCAGAAGCAGCAGGCAAGTTTGCCTCAAAAGGTAACAGCTTAGCATTCCTTACACTCACAGGTTCACTTTGGATCATTTGAAGAGTGGCCATTTTTCAACATGTGTTCAGCAAATTGCTAGTAACAGGCAAAAAAAGCAGTGCCCTTCTGTGACTGATGAATCGATTCTACCATGCCTATGGCTTAACAGTGTTAGCGTCATGCCAGCCACAGAGTTCAGCATTGATTCCAGATAAAAAGACCCAGAAGAGTCTCACCAACCAAAAGAAACAAAGACACCCCTCCCCGTTTTAACTTGAGAAAACATGACTTGTGCAGAATCTAGAAATCAAATTTTAGCATGATTCATCTACTCCATCTGTTGTTTTTGTTCCTCTGCACTGGCATGGGGCTTGGTGCACAGCTCTAAAAGAGACAAAGGCAGCAGAGACACAGCTTTGTTTCCACCCATAGCCACTCACTGCCAGAACCAGCTGCCAGGAGCCAGCTATAGCATAAAGGAGGTGCTGAAGATTTGTGACATTTCAATCAGCTCATTTTATTGATTCTTGGTAAGTGACTGGGTTAATTCACATTTCCTGCACCAACATTCCTCTGCAATGGCAATTCCTCACTTTGCCTCTTGGGAATTATCAATCACTTTCTGGAAGCAGAATTTTGATCACATGGATGTCAACCTTGTTCTAAGACAAGTTGTTAAGTAGGCCCAGTAGACTGGAAAAAAACAGTCCACAGAGGGGAACCCTCCTGCACAAAGGGAAGTGTTTTATTTCAACAGATGTCCATTCCTGCTGTGCTTGTGTTCTGGGAACATCGCTGCAGCACAAGGGCACTACCTGATCTACAGACAGCAAAGGCACTTGACTGAACCAAACAGGCTCAGCAGAGAAACTGACATTTATCTGCAAGTTAACATTTACCTGCAAGAACTTGAAGGCTCTGGACAAAAGCAGAATGCAGTGTGTAAGGCACCAGAGAAGCCTCCAGACACAGCAGCGGCTGAGATCAGACAGCACACAGCACCACTCAGACTGCAACAGCACTTAACTGACACAACTTTTGGAAGGAAAGAGGTACTGATTTCTGAGCCATTAAAAATTAGCAGAACAGTTCAACTGGGGAAGAAGCATTGAGAATACTAGATCAATGCAGGGGAACACCAGAACTGTGAGTGCTGAAAAGCTAAATATCAAGATAAACAGAACTCAGTCTTCCTCAAGATCAGCTTTGTTTACTGCCTGAATAACAAAAGCAATAACCTTTTTTTTTTTTTTTTTTTTTTTTTATGATCACCTGAATACCTAACAGGTCCAACACAACATCTTAATAGAGTTTCTGGCAGCTAATATGCAAAACTAACAGTTCAACTTATATCTCCAAAGTACCCATGTTGAAAAAAACCCCAAAACCATTCAGATCATTAAGAGGTTACAGAGGAGACTTTGCACAGAACATGCAGAACAACTGCCAAAATGCAGACCATTCATGTTGCAGAAATCCCTCCCAAAGCCCACTTAGCCCCACATGTACCTCCAACACTGCATGTGGTCAACAGCCAGGTCTTCACTAACTCAAAGCTGGGTTTGACCCATCCTCTCCTGTGTATTTCTTACCAGCTAATAAGAGCTCCCTTCTCCTATTACTCATCCCTCACTTTTGCACTTATTATTTTAACTATTATATGGGAAAAGCAGCACACACATACAAAAAAAGCATACCCAAACCCCCAGTGCTAAGCCCATATGCCTCTTCCTCCACTCTGGACTTTCAGTTTCAGAGACAGGAAAGCCACAATGTGCCAAGACTCTGGAATTAACCTACCTGTAAGCAAAGTGATGGCATTTGTACTGCACAAAGCAGTTTCTTAACTTGTATTAGTCAATAACTATGTAGAACGTCTATAACAATCCCTAGAAGTGTTTGGGAATAGCTCACAGAAATCTCTACATCTTCTACACAGATGCGGCATATATTATATAAACTGATTTTTGGAGTCACAACCTAATGTCTTCTTGTGCCACCTCCTCACTTCTGTCAATTCAGTGGAGGTCAACGTAAAAAGAGAATCTTGAGAGAGTTTCGCTTGTTTCATCCATGCAGATATTTTCAACTCTGAGCCAACTCACCCAACTGTCTTAACTGAAGATAATTTTATATAATTTATGTACCATTCTTGTATTTATTTTGACTGATGATAAACACCTTGCAACTGCCTTTCTTGTCCAAGACAAGTCTATACAAAGCCATAGCCAAATTTACTTGAGTAGAAAAGAATTAAAAGATGAGTGAGACTTACTTCCTGCCTTTCCATGTCTTCATTCTTCCACTAATGGGAAGGAGAGGATTCTGTACACACTTCTGAAGTGTCCTCCTCATGCTAAACTATCATATAATTACTCTTAATTCTGCTTAATATCCAGTTGCAGTACTCCATTCCCCATTCTTTCAGAAAGGTGTGACAAGTTTAGGAAAAGTAGAACTCAGAAGGTTTGCAGGATCAATGATCGCAGAGACAGGTCAAAACTACTTAGACAAAAGACAAATTAACGAATCAAAATGGAAAAGAAACAACAATTTCCAAGTGTGTGACCAAGTTTAATGATGCATTTGTTCTCTGAAACATGTGACCATCAATAACAGTTCATGGGTTACGATACCCAGAATGTTACGTCATAGGTGTTTTATATGAATATTTACAAAGACTTTGAAAATTCAGTGGCACTAAACAAACAAGAAGAACTTAAAACTTTAAGCTACAATGCTTAAAAAATGTAAACCGTTTATTTTACATAGTTGTAAAATATAAGAACTTTCTAATGCAGCTTAATTGTATCTGGAAGGTGAATATATCCTGGTGCCCGTGAACAAGGAATGAGAGAATTTTTTACACAAGTATTGTGCTCCAGTGTGCAAAAAATTATATATAAGAAAGGAATTTAAAGTCCACAACAATTAAAAGACAACAAAAAAATTTTCATGTCCTGAAGTTGAGAAATTTATAAAAACATTTACACATGGTTGTTGACCCATCAAAAACTTGCATAACTTAAAACTCTGAATATTAGCTACTACAAATTCAAGATCTTTCTCAAATGGAATTTTGTGCAAAGATCACACTGCATTATTCAGCATTTTTCCAGCCTTCACTTGCAGTCCCCATTCCTGACATCTAGTGGGCACAAGCACCACTAAAATGCTTTTGATACAGGTTCCAATTCGCGCATCTAACCAAAAGGCACACGTGTGCAAACACGTTTTTGTGCAGAAACCTGTGCAGGTCCACAATGACATTGCAAAACAACTGCTCGTATAAAGTTTAGAGTGTTATGTTTGGCCACATTATTCTCACACATTCCTTTCTATCCTACAAGCCCAGGTGTTAATAGGCACATTGCTTTCCAAGGATCCAATATCTGAGTAGCCTTAAAATAAAGATTTAAAAATAAATCGACCTGTAACATTATTATATTAGATACTTTGCTTTTGCCTGCATTATTTATGGAATTTTAATCCCACAGTACCACAGCTTTATGTTGTCAGTTGCAAACCAACTAAGATACATATTTCTTTTTGTTAACGAAGACTTTAATTGCTCCAGTAAAGTCAGCTGATAAAAGCACTTCTGTGTGATCTGTCTTCAGAGCTCCTTAACAGGAAAGAGAATAAACTGTTAGTTCATTAAAAAAATATATATAAAAAAATCAAGCTCTCATTAAAATCTGTGACAGCACTGCGATACCCTTCTTCCTTTATCATATTCTTGATTTCTAGCCAGTACTTCAAGAAACATCTGCATTTCTAGGAAAGAAGCCTTTGCATTTATGGTTGGTACAGCTCTACTTCCAATGTAAAAGGAATAATCCTAAAGTACTTAGGATGGCAACTATACCCCTCATTTCACATCCTCAGCTTTTAAGAATGCAACAGCTGCCAAAATGTTCAAGGTGGAATGTTAAGTTGGAATATATACCCATGCCACTGCAAGGAATTTTCTTCTCAAGAAACCCCCCATCCAGATTGAAAGTATTCACAATATTTTCCTGTTCATGCCATGGCACCAAGCAGATCTCATCTTGAACACCTACCAGAGGGTATGGTGTCTGATAGCTCACAATCTTCTCCCTTACTTTCAGCTTCTTGCTTTTCAGAAGTTTCCAGTGACACCATCAAACCAGGATTTGGAGCAAAGATTGCAGAGGTGACGACTGCATTGTGCGCTTCAGAAAGACAATCCAATTTTGATTACCTTGTTTCACAAATTTGTTAATTTTACAAGAATAGTAGGTATAAGTTCTAGTAAATACCTAAGAATCCCAGTACTAGTGGTATCAGGTAAGCTCAGAATCCAAGAAACAACTATTATTGTTCTATCATCTTAGGGATTTCAGAAGATACAAGTGCCCAAAACTAACTGGCAAGAGGTCCAAAACACAACTGATATCAACATGGCCCCATATTTCCCAAAAACTGTGTGTAAGCAGAGGAGATAAAAGAGCTGGTTTTTTCCCACCCATTTTGGTTTTTAGACTGCTATGAAAGAGAAGAAGCTTCCATTTGATTTAAAGTCACTTTTCCACAAAGGATTATAGGTTGATAATTATTATGATTTCTACAGTCAGCCAGCACAACATCACATTAATTCCGAATCTCTTACTGAAGCTGGACAAATTCTAACCTACTCTGTCTCTTGCCATCCCAAAGACAGTCTCCTGTGAACAAGGATTCTTCATAGGCCACCAATTACCATACATTCTGCCAATAATTTGTTCAAACTAAATGCATAGCAAATAAAATATTTCAATTTTCAAATCATACAAGCTTCGATAAAATGAAGATCAAAAGCTGTTTTTTACCTTTAATGCCTTCCCAGAAGTCATTTCGGTCTCTTCTTACAGATGTAAACTTGCTCAGGTCATGGTATGTACTCCAAATGTAGACATATTTATCTTCTGAACCACTTACAATATAGGTAAAGTCATGGCTAAAGATTCAAAGGAGGAAAAACATTACTTTTCTTAGCTGCTCAAGCATCCATTACAGTAGCTCTGCATGTCTAAACTCTGACACTAACTGGGCTACAATCCAGTAAGAAGAGCTGATTTAATCTGGGAAATTTATCTGGAGCAGAGGGGCTGAGCAAGATGATCTCCCAAGGTCATTTTCAACCTCAGTTCTAGCACAGTTCCTGGACTCACAGCAACAGTAATGGACACACATCATACTGTCCACAGGATGCAGCAGGATTTACTCACCCACAGGAGCTCCCAGCTCATCACTCTTGACCAGAGCCTTTTTTTACCTTTGCATTCTGACCTAAGTGACATTTCAGAGGCTGTTTCAAGCCAATGTCAATTATTTAAACAAAACCCTCCGTACTTCAGCCACAGCATTTCCCAAATCCAACAACTCCATTGTTACAATACTGTCTTACCTAAAGCTGGCTTTGATTTGGCTGCTGCTGTTGACATAACCTTTGTACTTCATAGATAGAGACAGATCTCTTAGGTCATACAACCTGATTCTGGAATCATTTGATGTCACTAGTATCTAGAAAAGAAATAAAAAAATTTAGGAGTGGAAACAATTAGCCATCTGTAACCATTTTTTCACCGGCATATTAATCAGAGAATAATGTCATTAAAAGAATATATATTCTATTTTACCACTACTTAGTATTGTATTAGCCTAAATCAGCAAAGAGTAGGGTTCATTTTAGTAATGTTAAAAGACCTGGCACTAACTTACTAAGCATTAGATATAAATATCAGAATTTCAGTACTGGGCCAAAGGTGCACTGAAAGACAGTACCTTATTTTCTCCTGGCAAAGGCTCAATGCCAGTAATTTTTCTTCCAACTCTATTTCGACCTCTGGTAGAACGCACATGTATTTGTGTGTGGTACTTCAAGTGCTGGAAAGATATTAAAATGTGTCCCAATTTAAAAAAACTGTGTAAAAACCTTATTTGCTTCAAGTTCTAACAAGTTAATTTCTTGATATTTAAATAACCATGACTTCTAAATCAATTTCTTATTTAACATAAAAACATCCACAGTCTCAAAGTTTTTACCTCTGTGTCATAAAAGATGCATCTTCCATCGTAGGTGCCTATGACTGCGTATTTGCCATTCTGACAGAAGTTGGCAGCTGTAATCAATTTTGTCTGCCCATCTACTTCATTCCATAATGCCACTTTTTTGTCAGGAATGTTCCAGAGTCGGAGTTTTCCATCCAGTGAACCACTTAAGAAGTACCTGTCATCCTGAGTAAACACACAAGGTTTAATATCTGCTTGCGCTATGAGTATGTCTCTGCCTTCCTTAAAACCTTCCCTCCCCATTTCCAAACAGCTTCTCTACAGAATTTCCCAAATAAGAGCCCTCAGATGAGCTCATTATGATGTTTAAGAAGTTTGTGGCAAATGGAATTCAAATTCTTAGAGGTTTTTGACAAGATTACACATGCAGTCATACCTCAGGTTAGAAAACTGCTCACTGTTAGCATGGGTAGTGTCTACCCTCTCAACACTCACCTTGCCAGGAGCTGAAAGCTCCTTTCAGTTTCCCATACATCTACTAGTTCTGTATGTTTATGGAACACTGACAAACACTGTTCTTCTACTTGGGTTTTATTAATATTAGGACACTTGATTACAGTATTTTTAAAAAATTATAATAATAAGTTGAAAGGAATCTCTGGAGGTCTCTGATCCACCTCCCCTGCTTGTAACAAGGACAGTTCCAAAAGTTTGATCAGGCTGTAGTGCATTATATCCTGTCAAGTTTTAAAAATTCCCAAGGATTCTATAGTCTCTGGACAATCTGTTCAATTTCATTATGATTTTTTTTTTCCATAAATATTTAATCACAATATCCCTCATTGGAAATTCTAATTTTTCACAAAGTTATTCTACACTATACCAACTGTGACGGTACAGCCAACCACTTCCACAGCCAATCATTTTCCACTTCACATGTACACATGGTTAACCCCCATGGACAGTCCCAGTGAACTTCACTGAAGCTGAACAAAAAGTTCTGGAATATTATCCATACGCATATTTTTAAAGTGCACAAACTCTATTATTCAATCATAGTTTTTAAAAACTCAAAAAAAAAAAAGTGGAACGTTATAATTTTAAATTCTACCTCTCTACCTCTAGAAGTAAGAGGGCAGTTACACTTACCCTTGGATGGAAAGCTATAGCAGTAACAAAGTCTATATGCTGGAAACAGCAAAGACATTCTCTTCTTGATATGTGCCATAATCTGACAGTTTTATCCATAGAAGAAGAAAGTAAGAAGTAATTCTGTGAAACAAGAGAATTCCACAGTTATTAACAGACAAAAAAGTAACTGGAAATACAGAAGCAATTTGACCAGTAGAGCCTTACCAACTTCTATGCTGCCATGAAATTCAACATTTTATCTTTTCAGATAAAAAGGTTTATCCAAATTAACATTACTGATCAGTGCTTTCCTAAAGAGCTGTATACTGACCCTTGATCACAGAAAATTATCTGGAAGAATCTCAGTGAAAATGAATACTTGGAATGTAAAGTATTCAGAGAAGAAATGGCATGACAAGACTTCAGAGATGCCTGAGATGCTTTCAACCAGACTGTGTTCCTAAAAGTACAACTGCATTCCCATGTGGAATATTATCTGAATAAGTCTGATGAGAAACAAGGTAATTCTTCAATTTTAAGACAGATGTATATATTCAGCAACTTCAGAATGTGTACACTTTGCACAAAAAGCGAAGCATACTGAAGACAAGAAAAGCAGTTAACACCATAAAACAGAAACCACACAGCTCAATGGAAAATCCTCCCACTCTAAATAATTTACTCTCACTATTGAAAACACAACTACAATTGATACTGGTTTGTTTGTTTTTATTTTTTTAAGACAACTTTTAATTACACAAGCCCAAGAAGGTTGCTCATTTTATTCCAACTATTTCAACTAGAATAAATATTGCCTTTACTTTTCTTAACTTCAAGGATCATTTCACATTCTTTAAATGTATGGTAGTGAAAAATGCACAGAAGAACTCTGTAGCCTGTATTAAGGTGACTTACTTTAGACCAGGAAAGATCAAGAAGATCTGCTGTATGGCCTTTGTATTTGCAAAATGGTCGTTGACGAAATGGGACATTTTTATCATCTGGGTCTTCATCAACTCCACTGCAAATCTATCAGAGAAATGTACAGAAATATTAGCAAATATTAGCTGTAAAAATTAACAATGAAGCAGCTACTGCTTAAAATAGCATAAGGACAATAACAATTTGAACAACTCTTACTACTTTAAAATAAACAATATAGCACTAATAAACAATTGAAGTAAATATCTAATACAATGGGCTGTGAAACATCATCCTGAAATTACAAAATTAAGAAGTTCTAAATTTTCAATTTTTCAGCTCCTTTTCAGTGGGATCGGTCTGACAGCAATTTAAGCAAACACCTGAAGATAAGCTTTTGGAACAAAGTACATCAACCTTGAAAACTGCATTCCACTTCAGAATATAAACTGTGAGTTCAGGTTTCCAAGTTTCTAGTGCTTACAATGAATGACAACTTCCCAGTAAGAGACCAGTCCAGAATAAACAAGTGTAAAATAATAATTAAAAAAGCCCTAGACATTCCTATATAAAACCTCACCAGAAAAAAAAACAAAAAACCCCACAAACAAAAAAAACCCCCAACCACTCAAAACATCACTGGTGTGTATGGCTTAGCAAGCCCACTCATTTACATGAGTTAAAGAACAACTACTGGTCTCACTGCTTCCCCCTCTGCCAAAACCACACACACTAAATAACACTACTGCCAAGATCTTAACTTAAACTCTGATTTTGTCATCTGCTTCTTACACTATTGGAAGCCAAAAATACAAAAAACCCCACCTTAAATACACTGATTTTAATGGCAAGGTTTACTACAGTATCTGGAAACTCTACAAGTAAGAGTGTTTTGAATACTTTTCATCAGTCATGTTCCATTTTTTTCTATGTGAATGTAAAAAATTTAAATACGTCAGGTATCATTATGCTTCTGAGAATCCCATTGCTTATTTTGGCCTTCCTTGGAAAAAGCATCATCAAGTCAGATGTCAACCACAAGTAATGGTCAGAGATAAAACCCTAATGCAGGAAATTCAATGATGTAAGGTTTTTCCCCTTTGCAATTCACTCAGCAATCTCTGGTAGGAGGCCACAGCACAGCCATGCAGATTTTGTAGTGCTTTAAATTCAGTGATGGACTTCCTTGCTTGCACCCCTTACACAAGGGATTAACATATTTGATTGAAGACATCTACTGATATGACAGCTTGTGTCTCAAAGACACAAGCCAAGAACTCCTTAACGTGTGTTTGGACAAAGCAACAATGAAGATCGGGCATTACAAACCAGCTCTTCCCCTCCCGAGACCTTGTGTACCTACCCCTGCATCAGTATCAGACTTGGAAGAATTCAGGCTCTCTTGAGAGGGAGAAGGGGAGACACGGCCTGGAACACAGACAGAAACACCATGATCAACATCAAGTTTCCAAATACCCAGAATTTCCACGGTTTCAGAACTCCAGCCGTGCACACGGAAAGATACCTTCTGTGTTGTACTTCATGCGCATGTTATTGAAATAGTCAAAGGCATTCTTTAAAACCCATATCCTTACTACGTTGTCCTGCCCTGCAGATGCCAGTAATCGACCACAGTAAGAAAATTTCATTGTCCAAACAGCACCCTGTCAAAAAAAAGAGATAATTGCTTAAGTCACAGAAAGTGCTTCTCTGCAAACCAAAAAGACTTTCTACAAAGTCAACTGACAAGATTTTATACATACACAAGATACCACAAGTAAAATAAACAGCAGATCAAAATACTGATAAGTAATTGTTAAGACTGGTGGACTGTGCAACACACGTGCAAAACAGGGCAGATGACTGTAGGACAGGAGTTACAGGAGGTCAGCACTACCACAGAATTTCACTTCAGACTGGAACAGTTGTCAGAGAGACTCAGAACCTCCTGTTTGTTTTGCAGAACCAAGTACTTGTAGCTGCACTTGAGGTTCGCACACTTTTTTTAAAGTAGAAACTGATTGGTTACACCAACTGGCAATCAAAACAGGAACTGCATGTATTTGTTATATTCATAAATGGCATAAGGGTTTTGCAAAACCTCTGAAGATAACAATTCTTTCTCCATTGCAAAGTCCAAAGAGTTACTAGTCAATAAAACATAACCATACAATGGGAAGTGTCCCATTTCCTCCTGCTACTGAATAAAGAGTTACTAGGCATTTGACTCCACCAAGTGCCACCAATTTGGAGGAATCTCCTAGGTTTAGGAAGTCTAATATTGGCATGATGGAAACTAACACAGATGACCAGCATGTATGGAAATTTCAGTTGTGGATGACAAGCTTGAAATCTCTGGTCACTGACTGCTGTAGGTCATTACCCTCAGCTGAATAATTAGAGATGGGGGATTGCTTCAAATATCAGACAGCTGCTGTCAGCAGAAGTTTGGGAACCCAGGAATACTAGAATGTATTCCAGACTCCATAGGGAAGCATGCACACTTCAAACACTGATGAATAGGTAGCTTTTCTGCCTCATTCTCCACAAGCATCTCTGCAAATACCCTATCCTGGTTTCTCCCCTCTCCTTATCAATCTGATCCATATACTCCATTAACCTCTCCCTGCTTTTGCCTCCTGAACCTATAAAGTATTTCTGTTCAATACTTGTGTTCATCTGTCTAATGGACTAATTTATTTACTGCTGAGCAAGTCAAGCTTGCTGCTCTGTGTTCAGTTCTGGTAGTGGAAAACAGCCTATTTCAGCCTAAATTTGTAACTGCAGGAACCAAAAAAACCCAAATATTACCTGATACCATAACTCTTCAAAGGAGAGCTCTGGGGAATCCCTGATACCTGGGAATCTGCATACTTTTTACCCCCTGAAGACCTGGTCAAACCAGCCAAACTTTCAATTTTTGCCAGACTAGTATTTTCCAGAATGAAGTTCTTCACAGAGAATAAACCTGACAGTCATTTTTGGAGGTCACCAAGCAGATGAAAATGAAAAGCTGAATCTCAGGGTGAACAGATTCAGCAAAACCACAGATAGAATTTGAGACCTACCATATGCTCTCCACTGAGATCCTGAACAACTTTAATTTGTTCAAAATCATAAGGTCCCTTGAAGCCATGTGCTGCTTTGAACTTAACTGGTCTTGTATAAGGCATCCCTTCATCATCACTGGAAGAGGGATCATCTTGATCTGTGTGAAAGACTAAGAGGAACACAAATTCAGCAGTACATATTGCAGCACCCATTTCATCTGTTAGTAAGCTTTTTGGTAGCAGATTAATCTTGAATTAGACAATTTCTATCGGCAATTTTAAAATTTTAAAGCAAAATAAGAATGGTGTTGTATCAAGGTCTAAAAATACATCTGCACTAATTTTAGGCTATAGTGAATCCAAACATTGAACACTGAAAATAAGAACTGCAATCAATTTTTGTTCTGCCCCTTTCTTGGCACCTGTCTTGCATTCAGCAGATCCTAAACTAATTGATTTCTGCCAATTTAATGTGTGCTGAAAATGAGTCTCTAGGAGTTTCTTCTTTCTGAGTACACTGCAATAGCCTGGTGATTTGCCCATGAAGTATAAGAAATGCAAAAGAGCTGTGGCCAACAGTCAGTGGCAACACAAGATACTGAAGTGCAGCAGTTCCATGGAACTTATCTCAGGCTGTGGTTACACCAGCTTGCTGCAGCACTAGGTGTCTGTCTGATGAAACAAGAAGGGGAGAATTCAGTTGTAATTGGGAAATCTAACAGGAACTCAAGCTATATGAGAATTCTAATTGTAGCACTGGTTGCCAGAAAACAATCTGATTTACTAAAGTAATGAAGATAACCCCCAATTCTACCTTTGAAGGAATAATTTTCCAAAAATGTTTACATTTCAATATCAAAACCTCTTTCTAACAGCACAAGAAAAAAATCAGAGTATTCAGCTGGTTTAGCTGAAAAGGTCTCTCAACTACTACTTTACAAGAATTTATCCTTGTAAGCTGGCTGTCTCAAAATGCCTACTAAGCTACAAGTAAAAAAAAAAATCGTATCATCAACTGTAGAACAGTGGTAGAATGCAGCAGTGCATGTTCTTCTGCCAGCTTTGATTCCAAAAAGCACAAGGATAAACAAACCAGCCTATTTCAAAAAAAAAAAAAAAAAGATTGAAAAGACTGAGTGTCACCTACCTTCATCTCGAACACTCTTAACCTTATTTACAGCACGTTCACCATATTCTTCAGCAAGGTGCTTTGCTTTCTTTACAGATTTGCCAAGGAACTTTTTCAGTTGAGTCCTTAAAAGCAAGGGTACTTTTTCAACATGAAATAATGGAAAAGTCTCAATTTTGCTATTATGAAACAATAATTTTCATTTGAAATGCAATCTTACCTTTCTACACAACTGCTTCTTGAAATAAGCAGTAAATTTGACAGCAGTCAAGCAATTTTCAGTTCAACCACAGAGCTACATGCTTATGTAAAATCAGGTATCCCTTGTAAAGTAATCACTTAAAAGGTAACTTGTTCAACAGTCAGAAGAGAAGCTTCAGCTTAGAAAACTAAAATCTGTTTTTTCTTTCTAGGGAAAGGAAAAAACATAAAACAGCACTTACGTTTTCTGTTTTAACCTCCCTCCATCAGTGTCAGTTTGCTGTGTCTGCATTTTGTCTTCATCATCAGATTGTGCTGCATCATTACTAGGAAATATAAAAGTGATTGTTTAATAGGAAATCATAATGAATCTAAATTGAATAAAGCATTAGTAAAGTAGGCTCTGCATTTTAGAATCCATTTTTATACCTCTATGTAACACACTGGAAAAACACGGACATCACATTAATCACATAATAAACAGGTCTTTCAATTCTTAAGCATCCTGATACTAAAGCAGCATATGCTCTGCAGGTGCCGAAGATATATTATTCCCTTCCACAAATTTCCAACTTAAGCTTATTGTGACACTTTGAAAGCTAAGAGTAGACAAAAAACATTATAAATTAATAGTGGTTAATTCCTAAATAGTTTGTTCACAGAGAAGTGAGCTTTTCAATAATACACCAGTGTAAAAAACCTAGAAATTGTCTGTTGTATAAACTCATATAGACCTTTGAAAAGAACATCTAGAATGACACGATTCTCTGATCATTAAGTACTTGTCTTTTTCTGTCAACAACTGCAAAAAGACTCCGTTTTACCCATTAGAATGATCTAAAGCTCTATTAAGAACAGGTAATCCTCAAAGAAGTCCGCTGTACTAATGACAACAGATCTTAAGAGGAACACTCTCCTATGAAACACTGAAAAAGCTACAGGAGGTGGTGGCATGAACAATATCCAGGACTTAAATGTAAACTATGTTTAATTCAGCATAGGAATGACATTTAGTACATCAAAGGCTAACTGTAGATCAGTGGATTTTCAGATGTATTTGCCTGTCAAGTTCCAGCAGTATCAGCAACTTCTAGTTAAGTTGAGAAAAATCAGTAAGGAGCCTGGTTCATTAAGAACTGTAAATTAGCCCAGATTAGTCAGACAGATGAATTTGGGCTCTTTTTACCTGTGTAAGAGCAGCCCCCATTTATGCAAAAACGATGAGAGCAACAGCATCTTATGAGCTGAAGGCTCTCATGATTCATACCTGACATATTCTTTAGTTCTCCTCATGATATGCAAAGTCAGGGGATTAATGCCTGTTGGCAACTTTTCTTCTGCCAAACTCAGAGGTATTTCTTCACCTGTATCAAGGTTTTTTATCATTACACTTGCTAGAATTTCCTATGGAAAAACATAAGATGTGAAATAAAGAGAACTTGATTAGACTTCAAAACCTAGAGCAAAACAGAAATCATAAAAACTTACAAATTATTTAATGTGAAGTTCAGTAGCTGACTATATATTTATTTTACAAAGACTAAATTTAAACTAGCATGTTAGTGCAAACATTATCAACCACTAGACAAAGTTGAGCAGTTACATACCACAAGCTTCAATTTCATAAATCAAAAATACAGCTATAGAGACATCAATCACTGCCTGACACCTTTCAAGCTAATATCAAACATATTATGTAATTAAAAGACACTGCAGTCTTCCCCTTTCCTACTCCCAGTGCTATACCTTAGGTTTAGCTAAAGGCAAAGTGAACATAGAGAGAGAAAAGGAATTTAGAACAAACTAGCACCACACAAAGGCAAAGTTTATTTGGAGCATCTCATGAACACCTACACAGGTTCAGCGACAGTTAAAAAAAGCCATACACTGGCAGACACAAATGAAAACTTACAAAAGCCAAGTATCATAAGGATTAGCAAACTTATACTGAAGAAACTATTTTTTAATATGAGGAAGATCATCTTCCTATTGCTGACTCCTTCCCCTTTTAGACACATGACAAAATGGCAGGTTCGCCAACGTCCCCTCCCATGCAAATCATTTGAGGTGTTTGCACAGCTACCAACACAAACTTGATGGCATTTGAGGTCTCTTACAGCTCACACTTCCAAAGGCTAATGCCACACATGACTCAGGGGTCACGAAGTGCTTAGGTGGACAAAGCCAGCTGTGCCATCACTCCTATTTGCTTTCCTGGAGACAGCATGGAATGGTTCAGAGAACAAGGAGTGACCTGTGACTACAACAATTCATTTAACAGACAGGAAAACAAGCACAAAGGTGTACCATGTACAGACCATAGCCATTGATACCTCATCTGTGAGCTCTCTGCCAGAGTTAGACCTGGGTCTTTGTGGTCCAAGTACTTCATTTGTTGTTTGGCCGTCAGCCGCTCTCCCGTTTTCCTGAAATGGTGCAGACACAGATTACATTATCTCTGTGGTAACACTGAAGCAATAGAAAATGTTAGTTATCAAACTTATAACCATTCTGCAATACCTGTGCAGTGACGATTTTATCTCCACTAGTTGCACTGGCCAAATCCAAAGAAGGCTGAGAATCTTTGGGCATACCCTCTGTCACTGAACTTGAACTTAAAAGACCACCAGCTATGAAGCTGTCTCGAGAAACTGAAAAGAGATTTTTAGAAAGAAGAGCATAACACCTGCCATAGGCATCAAATCCTAAAATCAGAGTTAGAGTCCTGAACATCCTTTCTGACCAGCTGGGTATTTTTCAAAGATCAACTGCCACCAAATCTAACTTACAATTACGTATTTCATATACAGTTGGAGGTTCAGGCATGATTTCACACCTAGGCCTCTTAAGCTTCATTAACTTTTTTTTAATAGTCATTTCCTTAGTAACCTAGGACTAGTCATTTTCATAAGACCTCAGTCCACATCTTGACTTGCATTTCTGTGCAAATACAGACCGCACACATTTTATTTGAAGTAACTGGTTTTTAGCTTATGTATTGATGAGTCAACTTTTCCTTGCTAAGCTACAGCTATTTTAGTAAGAAGTGTTACTTTACAAGAAAGTCTATGAATGAAGAACACTTCTAAGACAGAAGGGCATTACTTTGTTATAATAAGCTAAGATTGTTGAAGGATTTTTTACCCTTCAACTAAACTAAAATCACAAGACTGAATGATCCCTCACTCAAAACACAAAAATAGTAACCCTGTAGATAAGTAAACCTATCTAAAATATAATTACTTGCCTTCTAAAACAGGCTTTTGCACTTCAAAATCCAGTTCACTCTTTTTCTTCCGGGGAGGTGGAGCTGGCCGTGCAGGGGGGGGTGGTCTCGGGGGAGGAACATTTGTGGGAGGCGGAGGCCGAGCTGGTACAGGCTTCTTTGTGCTCGCAACTATGTCAGGCTCTACAGTCAGCTGCCTTGGTGGCTTTGCTGGGGGCATTTCTTCTGTTGTAGAAAGGTCTTTGGTAGATAAATCTTCAGCCATTTTTTCTAAAGTATTCGCCTCTTTCTTGTCTGTTATGTCCTCATTTTTTGATGTTTCTCCTTGTGCTTCAGTTTCATCCATTTTGCGGTCACTTGCATTTGTTACCTTTGTTAGTTTATGAGATTGCTGTTGCTCAGAACTAAACAGAAGCTTCCCAGACTCCAAGTAAGTATCCTTACACACACTCTGATCCTCGGGTTCTCTAGTGTCTTCTGGTAATGGTATTTTAGCAGCTAGTACTTCTGGGATATCACTAATGATACCTGCTCCAGAAATCCAAGCATTTGCATCTGAAGTTGCAACAGTCAATTCATTTCCTCTAGAAGCTAAAGCATCATCCTCTAGTTGTTGGGCCTTCTGGCTTTCTTCTATAATACTGTCAATGATCTAGAGAAACAAACCAAAACCATTCTACCAGTCACCAGCAGGCACTTCCTGGGTACACAAACCAGTCAGCCTGCACAATACCCACAAGAACTCTTCCACTGAAGAGTTGTTTTATACATGAAATGCGTTTTGTTTAAAATGGAGACCAGAACCTTGGTGCAGAAATGGGCATATTCAAAAGATAAAACAAAGTGACTAATTTCCAGTCTTCTTTAATATACTTGGAGAGGAAGTTAGGAAACAAAAGCTGTTCACTCTTCAGAGTTCTCATGCACTGCTAAATATGATCCTGTAAATTACACAAATAATTCAACACCGGTGAATCCTAAATATGTTTTTAGAATACTTAGTTTGATGTTTACCCTTTAGAGGAACATTTTTACAAACATTAATGACTAATTCTAACCTATGGTAGTTTCAGGATGAATATTGATCATTAAATTATTTTATATTTTCAGTGTGATCCTGGAAGCTCAAAGCAGTATTTAACTAACCTCTTTTGAATCATCTTGTTTCGTTTCTTGCACAAATGTTTCATTTCCAGCTTTATGTAGTTTATTGTCCATATCCTACAGAAGAAAAAGTCGTAAGATCATGGTACTAATTTCTTCAGTAAGATGATCTAACAAAAACATAGCTCCAATAAATTAAATAGCATAAAGGACAAGAAATCTGCCACATTTTCACACATTACTGCAAACAGAAATGCTCAGTACACATGAGGAGTATTTCACAATCATGCACAGAAAGGCTGCACACTATGCAACAAAAGAGGTAGTTATATATAAGAGGCTGCAACCTCAACTAAAATCAAACTGAAGGCAGCATGAAGCTTAAAGAAACAAACACATGTAATAATCTGCAGCAAGGAAATTCCATATTAAAATATTTTATATTTTCTTCATCAGCTTTTAGGAAAGGATGCAAGAACTGTATAATAGCCACCTACAGTAGAAATTATTTAGAAACTTCCAAATTAAGGCAGGCAGCTCTATTAAGTGGTCACAAGTATGCTTCTGAGGTTCTAACATGGAATCTTACATTCTACAACTATTCCCAGTGCACATTGTCTATTTTAGCCATCAGTCATCTTCATGCAGATCCTTCCAAAATCCAAATAAGATGAACTGAAAATATTCTATTTGTGAGTAAACATTTTAATCAATTCCTGAAAAACTTTAGGTTCAGAACCACAAGTATTTTATACCATAGAATACTGCTTTGACCTCAGGTGATATGGATTAGTAAAAACTTCATCATACATCTTCTACATGAATTACTAGAATCCTAAAGAGCTTAGGTTAGAAAAATAACCCCTTTAAAGACCATCTAGAGTCCAATGAAAGGCCACAACATCACATTGTCTATAAGCATACATATCAGCAATATCTAAACTGGAATCTGATGGAACTCTTGACACTGGAAGGGATCTACAGCGATCCAGTAGTCCTCAAAGTGGAGCCAACTAGAACAGGGTATTTTCAATCATTTGTGCCTGTTTTTCTATTTAGGGTGACCATCTTGTACAGATATTTAAGAAATTTCTCCTTAGACTTTGTCTAGACTTTCAGATAATCAATCTCTAGAGCATCCTAACACCGTTTGTTTGAAACCCCGCCTTGCCTCAAACTCTTACTGACATCCATCTTGAAGAGTTCTGACCTAAAGAAATAGCATATTGTGCAAAGACAGCTGCAATTATAGAAAAATTCTTCCTCTCTCTCCACTCCCACCACAAAGTGTTTCTAATCTAAATTTAAGCTCTACTTTGCTCGATCATTAAAATCTATCTTCAAACGTATGATGACTTAGATACTTAAGTGTAATCAGTGCCCACAGAAGCCCATTATATTAATTTCCAATTCTGTTGACATTAAATTCACACACCTATTAAACTTTGGACTTAGGAAATATTTCTTACCCATTCCAAGACAAACTATACCATTAGTCACACATTCATTGAACTGATATGATACCAGGCAGAGAAGCTAGTACTTTTTCCAACTTCAGAAACTTAGCTTTGAACAAGTGATTTAGGAAGATACGTTAAAAAATTTAAAAATCTAATAGCAACATAGAGAACATCATAGCTAATAATTTGTGAAGACATTAGTTTTGAAGTTTAGTGAAAATGATAAAACAACATTTCTTGAAAGGCTTACATATGTAATACTTAAGTATTAAAAGGACATTAAACAGAACACAAAATGGTGGGTAAGTCTCTGTTCCCTAAGAGGTATAACAAGATACGGTATCACTGTTAAAATATTATTGATTCAGAGCAGAGTGCTGCTGAGAGCTCAGAAACACTAGCTTCAGTAGGATTTCCCAACACTTTGCAGACAAAACTATAAGCCTTTGTTAGGCCAAAGTGTTGTATAGCACCACCTTTGGCCTGAGACCAGGAAATGAGTGTTATTTGCACAAGGTTCCAGCTCCTCATCTAATCACTGTGTGCCGGATTCAGCCACGCTGTCACTATGCACAGAATACCAATTACCTGCGTGGGAAGTGGCAATGCTGTCTCATTAAGCTAAATATAGTGTTTTATCTTCACATAACCTAGAGGAGAGGCTTCTGAAGTACAAACATTAAGATTTTTCTTATTTTGGAGACAGAAGAGAGCACAATCAACTATTTAATATAAATCAGGACCAAAACCCAGGTGCTGCAGAGGCTAGCTTACTAAACACAAATCACTTGAAAGAGGGCAGTTTAGTAATCATATATAATAATCAAACTGTAACATACCCTAAATAAAAGGAAACCTGGAATTTCAAGACAAGCACAATTGCTACCTACATCAAAAAAGTCTTTAATTTCCTTTGTGTGCAGATGTCAGGACTAGAGTAGCATGTCTACATTAGAAGGAAATACTCAACCCTGTGTTCATCAACAAGCACTTGATTGATTTTAAGTAGAAACTCACCTTTACTGTGTGGGTTCCAACTTTTGCTGGTGACCTGTTAGAAGGAAAAGATAGACTTAGGCAGAATTCAAAGACAGTAAGCTTTGTTTTCAACAGTCTATAACACAGCTTTCCTTTGCAGGAACTGTATACTTGATAATTTAGATTAGCAACAAAGTGAATGTTTTTCATACTACTTTTGTAAAAGTTCCCTACTCTGTACCACACAGATCCACAGCTTCTACAAACTCTCAGAGTTTATCAGCAGAATCTTCTAGAAATCACCTATCACCCCTTTCTAATAAAAAGATGTTACTCCAAGTACAAAACTAGAAGTATTTTGCATCACAGAGAATTTAAAATTAGCATGTGTAAGCCAAGCAATGGGTGGACATCAAAGAAACAAAAATTCTCAGGAAGCAGAAGCACAAATACTCCAATACTCTGCAAATCAAGTTCCGGAATCCTGATAGTTGGCACTATCACAGCCACTCTTGCCCTTTAGACTTTGCAGCAAACCTAAAATCTTGTTTCTAATCAGGACATTTGGTATAAATAGAGAAAAAATACATTGTAACAGGAAGGAACCAGTGCGCACTACTTTCCAAAATACACACTGTAAAACAATGACTTTGCATTAGCAACCACTCATACACCACTCTCTTTACACTAATTACATGAAAGAACAAGCTATCTTAGGGGAATGGTATCAAATAATTACTTCTTGTCAAGTCAATTCAATTAGTGGATGGTCAGCTCTTATTATATCCTGAACTTACATCTTCTACAAGACTTTCAGAATTCTAGAAGATATTTAAATACTGAGTCACACTGCTTACTCTGACTACAGAATCTTACTGATACATAAAGGAAAGGCTGGACCAGATGATTTTTTCCAGGCTTCTTCCACCCTGGGCTGTTCTAGGATTTTATCAGTTTGTTAGTTACAAGCAGCGACAAAGTTACAGTTTAATACCCTAAAAGCTTACTACCAAATGAACTACCTAGATTGCATGCATATCCCAGGTGACCACCAAGATCAGTGACACACTGCAACCCCAAGTTTCACCTGGCACCAAGCAATACAGACAAGTATCGAGATCTCAGGCTCATTTGCCCCTCCTGCCTCCAAAATCATTTTAAGGAACAATAGTTCCTGATAAAAACCCACAACTATTTCCAATTAGTTTCAAAGAATTTCATCTTTTCTCTTTACTGTCTGGAAGCATTTAATCACAAAAAGCAAAGATCCCATTTATACAGCAGAGCTAAGTAAGCAAGAAAGTACAGTGGATTGGTACATAAACCCTCTATCATTGCAACTACTTTAACACGTTGCACTGAGATGCTTCTGTCCAAACATTAACACTTCAGGTGCACAATACCTGTGACACTGATTTGAGGTATAACCCTCCTAGAAGGCTCTAACCCTGATGTGCAAAAAAAGAGAAAAGTTAGTATTTCGACCAGAAAAACAAGAACACTTTTTGTCTCGCAAAATGCATTGCTGGGAAAGGCTGCAGCCCAAGTGGGATTTCTGATTTCTAAACCATTTTCAGTTCAACTATCAACTCTTAGATTTCCTTAGGAGTGGCAGAAACATGTCACCGTTTATTAAATCCATGAGATTACTTTAACAATGAAATATATTTATAATTACAACATTAATGCCTAGGCTTCAGCCAGGGTCCTATTTTAAAATACACTGCTTAGATTTAACAACCTAACTAAGACAAATCCCTCAACTGCAAAGAGATATTTCAGTTTTCTACTGTGATACTTCCCAATAATTAGACCCTCACTTCCGGTACAGGCAACTCATTCCTACGCTGGTTACACAAAATAGGAGGTTCAAAATACACCACTATTGTTTCAGACTTCTTTAGCTAATTAGTTTTGCAGAAAATCTACACTCAAACCCAGATGTTACTCTCCACTCTCAGGCTACTGAGCTACCTTGGGGAAAAGTTGCTTGAGTGATAAGGGTTACAGAACCAGCAGGTGTAGAATGTAACATTGTGCTGATAGTTTGATGTAATACACACACACAAAGAGCAGCTTTACCGTGGAATTTACATGCTTTTTAAATACTGCAAAGCTTCCGCAACTGTTCAGCAAAACACCCACTTTCAGATCAGTTTGTAAAACAGCCAAGTAGGTTTAGTGGCTTTCCTGAGATAACCTCAGCTGTGTGTCTGTCAGCACCATCACTCCCTTAGTCATGAGCAGTTAATACTTATGTGCTACTACATTTGCACAAAGTCAGCCAGCTTGGTAACTGAAATCTTTTGTAGTTCAAAATTCTGGAATGGTCTATTCTTGCCAACCACCTGAACTTACCAGCCTTCTCCACACCACAGTTTTATGGATGTAGTATAGGATATCCCTTAATTTTTCAAAAATGTATATACAGAGGCCAAAATGTCTGAAAATATTTACATAAGATCAACCCAAAGATCAAATATTGATTTGGCTTTGAAAGGTCAGGCAGCACATGAAAACTGACACATGCCACAGAAAACAAAAGGCAAAACCTAATCTGGTATGAACATTTACTAAAAAGTGGGATTTATAAACTGATAACAACACATCTTCTAGATTCTGTTTCACGTAACTTCTAAATTATCTTACATGATACCACTTTTACGTAAGTTTAACAAAGGAAGGCTTCAAGGTTATCTACAAAGATTAAAGGCAATTCAAAGAAATAACCCATTTCACCTGCACAAACAGATGTCTGATTAGTCTGAAAGTCAAATAAACTCACAAAGAAAATTTTTTAAAAATTGTTTATTCCACTATCAAATTCATCCTGATACTGACCAAACCACAGGAAGCTCCCATTCTCACTATTCAGGTAGCTCCAGCCTAGCACCTGTTTGACGTGGGCTTCACATTTCCAAAACGTTGTTAAGTTTTGTGAGAGAAAACAAAATGTTCAGCCCTTCAGACAAAAAACAATGTGAATACTGGCCTTGGGTAAATCCCAAATCGACAGTGCTTGCCTTCCTGGGAGGACGTACATTGTTATAAAAAACGTGTGCTAGCAGGCAGATGGAAAGAAGTTTGCAGTGCACACATAGCAGCTATACCCTGTACAGAACATACAGGTTCAACAGCCAGCTGCTCACCACTGTCCTGCATACGATGTTCCCTCTAAACTGTTGCTGCCCTGAATGCTGTAATTACTCCTGCTGCAGCTCTCCATGTCAGTCACACCTTCAAACCTACAGAGATTCACTGCTGCAATACACTGTTTGGGCTGCCCTGGGGAAGCTCCTGTGCTGGAGCTTCAGCAAACTCCGAGTACAGGAACTCATCTGCAGCACTGAACACAATCAACACTTCACACTCCATCCATCTGCTGCCAGGATCAGCTCTGCGTGCTGGCTAAAATACTCACACACACAAAAGTTGTACTAAGCATCTCTCACATGTCAGTGGGGCAGAACTTAACCTTACCTGTCTTCCTACACAGAGGAGCACTAGATTCTTCAGGAAAAGCATCCAGGCAACTTCTAAAAGACAGGACTACTGAAGTCACAAGTCAAGAATTTAAACAAAAGCACCAGAGGACATTTCTCGTTACCTACAATATCTCTTTCATTTTGTTTCTCGTAACAAATACTAGGAACAAACTTGCCTCCCCTCACTGTTAGGCCCATGAAGTCCAAACTATTAGGTTTGGCAGTTCTTGGTTTCAGAGTGGGAGGATCACTTTCCCTATAAATAAAATACAGAGGGTCTGTCATGTGCCTGCATCTAACTAAGTGTACCTTACTTCATACTTTCCTTCTCTCTAAACTAATATCCTCCTGCATGGGACTGTTCAGGCCTCTACATTTCAGCATCTTTTCCTAATTTTTTCCATGGTTATAGTGCTTTTAAAGCAAGTGACAAAGGTTAAATAGGGGCATCTTCTGTCACACTACCTCTCTCTTTTTACTCTGGGCTTAGTTATCTAAAAAATAGAGACTCTCCAAACTGTCAAAAGAAGAATTACAAGTAAAAGGCAAGATCTAGAGCAGAAGGGAAGGACACAGGCCTCACCAGGGAGGATACAGTAGTCTCAAAACATCTCCAAACACGCTTTACCTTCAAGAAGTCATCACCCCAGAAGCGGTACCCCAAGAGCACTACCTCAGACCATTCTAATGTGAAAGAAACACTTTGCATCAAGTTCTGTAATTTCTGCTAATTAGTTCTTAAAAAGCATCAGTTACAGACATACTCGAGGATGAGAATATGGCGCTTTCCCTGAGAGAGACTAAAGCATCAGTAATTTAATGACTTAACAGTGGGAATTGGAAGCCTACATCCAACCTGAAAACTCCACTCTTACAGGTGTGGATACAGACAATTAATAAAATGAATAAACAGTAAATAAGTCAGCAAGTTGACATGAACACTTGACACCACTTTCAGAGTTTCTCTATCAGCAGTTATTAGACTTCCCCACACAGAACAAAGGCCAGGGAGAGAGGAGGCTACAAACCCCACATTTTTAATGAGGGCAAATATAACTACACTACTTTGCTAAAAACTGGTTATAGCATGCGCTGCCAAAAAGGATTCCCAAATGGTTTTGCTGATCATCAGAACACTGAATGCAGGAGGAAATATCTGAAACTGCAGAGGGCAACATGCATTTATTTTCATTTGACTTGCCTGCAACAAGAAGGTTTCGAATTTTTTTTTTTGTGGCTCCAACTCAACGTCATTACACGTGTAAAAAAATACCAGCCTGCTTCCTAGAAGTGTCCAATGCATACGTGAAATTAGCGCTTATGAAATCTCAAAGCTTATTTAGCAAAAATACTGTCCATATTGTTAGATTCCATAACAGACTGAATTACAGACCAGTAGTTGCACTGCAAACTAAGCTCATGGACACCACCTCCTTAATTGACTCAGGCTCACAGAATTCTATTGACTCGAGTTAATGATGCGTCGTTACAGATTACTGAAGAGCACTAGAGAAACTAAAAGCATCTCTCATTTTAATTTCTAGTAAGTGACTTCATATTATCAAGTTCTGCTTAGATACAGGGGGGAAACCTGCAAAGCCAGTACACACGGCACTATCTATATCAGGCAAAAGATGGATGTGCAGTTGGGCAGATTTAATAGATCACTTCTACCAAAAGGTCTGCTTCCCCTTTCTTGTCTGTGGCCTCTAGTCACGCAAATCACTCATTTTCACCCTCTCCTGTCCTAAGCCTGACAGGTTGCAGCTACTTTAACTTATTGAACAGTTTTTCCTGTTTCTAGTTTTCAACTGTTTACAATTTACTTTGAGTTAAAGCAACTCAGAGAAGAGTCTGATGATCACTATTCCCAGAAGGTAAACAGTTGGAGAAAAACCTAATTTCAGTACAAAGCACTGTGAATTTTGGTTATCACACCTTGCAGAACTGTATGCTAAGATGTGCTTTTCACCAGGCTACAGCTAAGTAGCTAAGTTCTGAAAAACTGTGATACAGGATGTGAAGGAGAGGAGAAATGATCTAGTCTTTCCTTTCTTTTAGGTATACAGTGACCACTGAGTCACATCTTAAAACAAGCTCCTTAGCCCATTATTAAAGCTCCAAATGCATAGATCCCTCAACCCATATCTACTGCTCTATAAACAAGCCATGTGAAACCTCATCGTACCAAATAAAATAAGGCAGAAGTTTGATCCAGGCTACACGAAAACCAGAACTGATACAAGCCATAACCTGTCCAGCACACAACCAGAAAGAAAGATTTACAACACCAGGGAGCATATTTGGCTGACATCAGCAACACGGTGTCAGGGGTAGATCTGAGGCAGCAGCATTGGGATCTACTTCATAAAACGCTGGTAAATGTTCACTACTGGAACCAACTGGCTAAAGGCAAGTAGCATCAAAGCGACAGAATCACAGATTTGTTAGCGTTGAAAGGGACCTCTGGAGATAATCTAGTACAGTCTCCACGAAAAAAGTAAAAGTATTAAAGACACCACTAAAAGTACAGAGCACACCAGAAGTTATTCTACACTCAGCAACAGCTGCCTGTTGCTGACAAAGCTCGCTCGCTTCTCCTTCCTCAGAAAATCTCTTACTTTTATCGTATGTCTGGGATTACTTCTGTCGGTCCCGATTCCATCTCCGCACGTCTCCTCCCAGTACTACACCCGCTTCCAGCTCAGGAAGGCAGGTATGATCTCATCCTCTCATAGCCACTGCCGTCCGCAACAGCGCCGAGCGAGCCCCGCTCGGTTCCCCGCACCCTTCGCGCTCCGAGCAGACCCCGAATTGCCGGGTGGGCCGCGGGGCCGCGCTTACCCCGCTTCCCCGCCCCCCACCCCTGGGAGCTGCCCAGGGATCGCGGGGCCGCGCTGAGAGAAGGGAGGGAGGGAGGAAGGAAGGGCAGGACCGGGTGAACTCACGGCGCGGGGGAGCCCGCGGGATGCACGTCCTCGGGCGCATCGTAGAACTCCTCGGTGTCACTGTCGGACGCCATGGCGAGGCCGGGCCGCCACCTCCGGGCACCGCGGGCCGGG
>VXAC01004340.1:304912-338686 GCA_013399225.1 Rhipidura dahli
GAGGGGCGGGCGGGAGGGGATACCCCGCGCGCTGCAGCGCCCCCTGGCGGCCGCGGTGAGAGGGAGCGGGTACTTCCCGGCCCTCCACGGAACCACGGGATCGCAAAATCACCGAATCAAATGCGTTGGAAAAGCCCTCTGAGGTCATCGAGTCCAACCTATGGCCCAACACCACCGTATCAACGAGACCATGGCACTTAGTGCCACGTTCAGCCTTTCCTTTAACACCTGCGGAGACGGTCACTCCACCGCCCCTCTGGGCTGCCCGTTCGAATGTCTCATCACCCTTTCTGAGAAGGANCAGGACCGGGTGAACTCACGGCGCGGGGGAGCCCGCGGGATGCACGTCCTCGGGCGCATCGTAGAACTCCTCGGTGTCACTGTCGGACGCCATGGCGAGGCCGGGCCGCCACCTCCGGGCACCGCGGGCCGGGCGGCGCCGCGCGAGTATCGCGAGAGCGGCGCGGCCNCTGTCGCTGGTTCCCTGGGAGAAGAGCCTGACCCCCACCTGGGTCTTTTCCAACCAAAGGATTCTGTGATAGAACCCGGTGCTAGAGGATTAAGATAGTCTACTAGACAAAATTACGACAACTTTTCAAACAATTGTTCTCATTAACTTCTGTAATGAATGCTTGAAACCAGCAGCAGGAATTAAATCATATGGTTCCTTATTTGTTTTTCCTCATATTTTCCTTACATAAATTTTCATCTGATCTTCTGGTCAGTTTTGACCTCTCATCTAACTTTAAGTGATCAGCAGTAATTCCCGGAGGAAAGAGGCTTCCCCTTGAAACCTGCATTGCTTGTAATATTTGCTCAGCAATATGTGCCTGTTCCTGAGCCAAAACAATCCTTCATCAATACGTGTGACAGTGACAGGCTGAGCATAAATTTAGTCTTCCCTCTACATTCTCTGCACTGACCTCCTGTCCCCCTTGCTCTTTGGCTCCCTTAGCTCAGTTACAGCTCTTTTTCTGACTTCCAACAACCACAGTTTTCCAAAGCACTGACACAAACTGGAGTTCTCTATCTGTTCTCCTATTTTTGTAAAACTAGTAAAGGCCTAATGTATTTGAGACAGGTGCTGTTGTCAAATGGTCAACACAGAGGTGGTTGTGCACAGGCAGGCATGTACATGCACACCTGTCCTTACACTTGCAGGTGACATGACACCACATCCTCTGGTTCCCTTACAAAATCATGATGTTTCTCAGCCAAACCAGCAGAAGTCCTGGGATGACAGGAAGGAGACACACTGGAAATGCATTTTTTCTGATTCTTTTTAACAATAAGGAAGAATGAGCCTAGCATACACCTTAAGCTCTTAATGTCAAAGAATTTGAGTAAATAATTAGTACAGAAAATTGCTGACTTGTTATTCACTGCACACTGCCCCTGCTGTAACTGACAGCCAAACATCAATTGCATTACAGTAACTAGGATGGCCTCTGAATTATTAAAGTCAGTAATGGTGTAACCTTAGCTGGGGAAGGCAGATGGCTCTGGAAACTGGAGAAAAATGCTCTTGAAAAGCATCTTGAATTGTTTATCAGTTTGTCACTCATGGCAGCTGCATGACTTCATGTTTTATTAGGCAGAGGAAATTACATAATTGCAGAATTAAGGAACATTCAAATAAAAGCCCAGTTTTGGTATTTACTCAGGTCTAACATGATGATTAAAATTCAGCTTTACTGCAGTGGTCTTGACCTTTCCACTTCAAACCCCCTTGTTTTTTTGCATCAGAGTGGCTTCTCAGAGGCTGATAGAGTCCCTAGATCAGGAGGATTATAACCACAGCTCCACAGTGACACAGCCCAGCCTGATTTGTCCATGGAGGCAAACATAATAGTGGCTGCTAAGATGTTATCTAAGCATCAGAAAACCCACTGGCCAAGACAGAGCCAGAACAAGGAGCTGTTGTTCCTGGTGGGGTTATGTTGGCTGCTGCCTCTGCAGGGTATTGCTGGGGCTGTGCAGTGTTTTCAGGCTGACTGCTGTTATCTGTGTTGCTTGTAAAGATCAGCAAAAGGACAATTGGGTGTAACAGGGACAAAGTTTCCCGAGGTAGAAGATAAAGGTCATAATTAGTGTTTGCAAATGACCTGGCTGCTTTCTCCCCAGAACTGACACAGTTCTTTCCCAGGCTGCAGGCAGGAATGACCACCAGGATGGCCATGAGGGCTCATCTCACCTTGCCATGGAACTGGCATATGTTGGCTTGGAGGGACTGCAATGGCCAGCTCTATAAGGAGCTGTTAAATCCTCAGACTTACATCCAATATTGTCCCTGGCCCAGTTTTACCAAAGCCAGACCCACATGAGGAAGAAGATGAGATCACAGGTAAAAATCCTTATGAATGGCAGACTCCTTGGTATAGCAGATTGTACATTTGCTAGGATTTGCTAACATAAAATCATACACAATTGAATTACTTGAATTGTTTTCTGACTTTCATGTCCTGCTCAACCATCAGCCTATGCATTTCACACCCAAGTGAGCGCAGATTGGTCCCAGTGCACCATAGCTGAGCCCTGTGCCCAGCAACTGAAGGTCCTCCATACCTTCTCTGATCCTGATAGGTAGTGAGAGTTTTTTGCTTCTTTGGCTTGGTCATGGACTTTCCCCAGGGCCTCCCATGAATCAGAGCTCATGTATCAGCTTGTCCCAAGCACTCTGTGGTGTCAGCAGGACCATCTTACCAAAATCACCACTGAAGGTGGAAGTTTCCTGGTCTTTTGCCATGGTGAGGCTGACTTCAAGCATAAAGGCTTGTATCTTTTTGAGTGAGTTTGCTGCTGCTTTTGTGGTTCAGAGGCTCAGAAATCATAGGAGTCCCTCTCTATGCTAGCTCGTTTGCTAGCACTGATGATATTGGCAGGTCTTGGCTCCACTAAATCTAATATACTCACTGCAGATAGATACAAGGTAGATTTGCAGCCTCTGCAAAATATCACCAGTCTCCTGATTCACTTGGTCACCTAGGGACATAAGGTTTTAAAGAAAAACTGGTTTTTATCACTGCATTTAAAAAATAAGGGCAAAAATATTTTTAGGGATAACTGGGAGTTAATTCTGTCCTGCAGCATAGGCAGCAGGCTATCTCCTCTGTGCCCTCTGGGCACAGGGAGAAGCAAGGTGCACAAGTGCTGGAAGAACTTCTGGTCCCAGGTCTACCATGGGATGAAGACAGTCAAAGTGAAACCCAAAACATGTGGCTGAACTAAGAATTACACTGAGGTTTCTTGCACAGCATCCTGGAGCTTGGAGATGCTTCTCTGTATGACCTTGCTCCCTGGGGATACAGAGTTTGGTGAGAGTAGAAGAGACCAAGATGACAAGATGTGACCACTATGTGGGACTGTGAATGACATCAATGGTCAGATAAAACAGGGTAAGTCCCTTTGATTCAAAATCCTGAGCACCAAGCCTGTGCTGGTCTGAGAGAGGCAGGGAAACAGGAAAAGCTGCATACCTTGAGCACCATGTAGCAGCATATATCTTTGCCAACTTGTTTGACAAACCATTGATGCAAATCATGATTTCTGGTTCTCTTTGTGAGAACTGCTCCTGCCCAGTGCTGCAAACCACAGTTGAATCACTGTTGCCACCTGGGCGCCTTGCCTTGGCATCTGCCACCACAGCCACCTTGGCCACTGTGCTGTCCCAGGGAGAGCTTGCTGGGAGGTTTGGTGTGTTCACAACTGTCTTGCACAGGCAGCTTTGTGTGAAGTGTGGTCACACAGGGTGCAGTGTGCACCCAAAATGGTGCAGAAGTGCCAGGAGGGTCACAGGAGGACGAGAGGGGCAAGCAACTTTAGCGAGTATTGGCAAAGAGAAGAACCAGGGGAAACTTGAGGAGGGAGGGAGTATCCCAGCTAGCAAAATGCTCTGAGGGAACACAGATCATCTTGAAATGGGGTGAAGAAATGCACTGAGAAATGCAAACACAGAGATAACTGGTAAAACGTGGTCCAACACCTACCTCCAGGAACAGGGGAGTGGAAAACCTGCACTAGGAAATGCTCTGTACCCAGCTCCCACACAGCCTTCCCTGGGCACCCAGGTAACAGTGATAAAAACCCCATAAACAGCAAATCAGATCCCAGAAAACACGATGTCAAAAATATATCAAGTAAAATGTTTCCTGAAGTAAGTGTGGCAGGGAAGAGAGATACAGCAATGTTGCCTGTGGCTGTATGTGCCAGGTGTGGAAACAGATAGTGGCATTTGTCAGCTGCTTCTTACTAAGTCCCACTGCAAGCCCTGTACCTCGGCTATTTACACCAGCAGCTATGAAACAAGTTTGTTTTCATGCAGGTTGTGAGACTGGTAGGGCACACATGGTGCTTTAATACATGTGCACATGCCTTTTCTTTCTGGAAGCATGGGAAGTGCTCATCACGAGGCATGTTGTAGGAAAGAAAATATCCCACATAACTGAAAAGCAGATCTGGAAAATATTTTCCCTGAATGGACTGCGCAGTCTTTTCCTGTTGTGATTAAGAGGAAAATGTTTTCTGACTTATTTTTTCTGAAGGTTCTTCATCAGGAACTGTAGTGATAGGACAAGGGGTAATGGGTTCAAACTGAAAGAGGTGAGATTTAGTTTAGATATGATAGATATCAGTTTAGATATACAGAAGAAATTCTTTACTGTGGCTGGTGAGGCACAGAACAGGTTGTCCAGAGAAGTCATGGATGTCCAGTCCCAGCAGCGTCAAGGCCAGGCTGGATGAGGCATTGAGCAAACTAGTGAGAAGTGCCCCTGCACTCCTTCCTTATGGAGATGGACTTCCCGTGCCCAGCGGTGCCCAGCAGGGTGTGCTTTATGCAACTGAAGTAATTGGCTTGCTTTTTCTCTGCAAAGGCCAGATCCACCCTGGGAAAATCCAGCAGTGAGGCTCCTTCCCATGGCTCAAAAGTTGGGAAGAGGTTTAACATCCACCGGGAGGTTGGTGCCCTCTTGCTCCAAACACAGGGTATGCTCAGTCTGGATCCTGCCTCCGTCCCTGCCTCCGTCCCACAGGTGTAGGGACATGGTACCTGGAACTGAACAGCAGTGACTGGACCCTGGCAAGGAGGAGCCAGGATGGGCTGAGCAAAACTGGCAATGCCTGGGGGTTTCCCTGCTTACAGAAGCAGAGCAAACTTTCCTGTTGGAAGTGAAATAACCTTGTTATTTTTATGGTCAGTTACCCAAAATGTGAAGCAGGATGAAGTGCAGCTAGTAAATCAAAGGTGAGGTGCAGACTCAGTGCCTGCTGAATGGGTTAAGAAACAGTTGAGAAAGCCCCATCTGTCTTTTGAAGTGGCCTCCCAAAACTCAGATTGTGCATAGCTTTCTATTCAAAGAATTTTCCTGCTGCTCTGACTTGCACTATATCATCTGCTGTCACAAACAAACCAACTACACAGACGTGATGTTTAATCTCTCTTCCTGGCATACCAACAGTTCCTGTGTGTGCAGATGAGTTGTGTTTCAGCTTTGCCACCAATGCAAATGCCCTGTCCTCCAAATTTCCATGTCGTATTTTTGTCTAAAGCTGCTCAGTGGATGCATATAAGATTGTTACATTTTTTTTTCTCTATACTCTGTCTCTAGATGCCTAAAAGCGCACTGCTATTTTATGAACCAGACTTGGTGTATCAATGTATAGCAGAGCTGGGAGCAGTGCTTTTCTCTGAGCATCTACCTTTGTTCTTCATTGCAGCTCACCAAAAATCATGATCAAAGCAATGAATGCTGTCATGCACACTGAAAGAGAGTGCATTGGCTGTTTTTGTAAGGAGCAATTGTGAGTGGCTTACTTTTGTTGGAGATCAGATAACGAGGCTTGATCGCAATAGCTTTGAAGTGAATTTTGTCAGATTTTAAAAGGTAATTTGTTACTTGTGAAGATTTAAAAAATCCAAAATTAATGTTAGTGTTGAAAGAGAAACAAATCCATATCTTTTATTAACATGATATTGCAGAACACTTATATTGAAAGGGAAAGAGAAATAGAAAAGATAATAACATTACAGTGGAGGAATTATGTTGCATACATTTTCTATATTGGACAAAATACACACTGAAATGCCTGCATTCTAAAAATGCTCAGAAAAATCAGTCTGATTCTAAAGACACTGTGGAGTCTGGAAGTTATAACTTTATATATACAATTAACATGAAGCCAGTCATTTCTAAGAAAACATCTTCTCCAGCTCCTGGTCATCACACCTCTATTTAATAATCTGTAGCTGCTCTCATGGGCATTGCCTCTCTGATGTGGTGCAGGGACAACCCAGACTCTCTTGGGCCACAACCAGGAGGTCAAACTGTTTTTAACTGAAATTTTATCAGCCCTTGGTCTCTGGTTTAGACTCAGTTCCTCCACAGAATAACTGCAAGTGGAACACAGTGGCATGAAGGGACTTCCACGACCGTGAGAAGTTTTTATTGGAGGAAAATGAATCTGTTCTGTTGCACAGAGGTACCTGTGGGGCAGAGCAGGACCTGCAAGTTGTAGTCCTGTAGGCAGGACCCATGCTAGAGCTGGCACTGATTTAGGGTTCACAGATGGGATTTCAGTATTCCAAGCTTCACTACTAAAACTTTTGTCTTTCTGACCAGCTTCTCATCATCCCATGGCTTGCTGGGGCTGTGGGCTCAGGAGTTCATGTGCAACCTCACTTGTGAGCTCACAGATTTACCAGGCCTGTGCCTGTATTGGTACTCTTCAGATCTGGGTTTCCAGTTCTTCCCTCAAAACTTGCATCCTCTTCCACAAACGCACCAGCTGCTTTCTCAGCTCCACTACCTGTCCATGGAACACCTATAAAATGAAGAGCACACATCAGCACTGTCTGGGAGGTCGCAGGGAGATGCTGCAATGCCCAAACACCATGGCATGAGTGAGGGTTGCCATGGCAGCCCCAGCTTTGAATTCTCCTGCTTTCATGGTTTTCTGCCTAAACCTTAGGATTAGTTTAACCCAAGTAGATATAGATGATATTGATATAGATATAGATGATATAGATATGTGTGTGTTTTTGATGATAATTACTATTTACTTCTAGTGACTTGTTCTGCTGCTTTTTCTCTTGATATACTCTGGGTCCCAGATGAAATGACATTGTTCACTGCAGCTCTTTCCAGTGAAAGCACATCGTGTTTATCTGTGAACCTGGGTGGACAGATGCAGGAGAAAAGTCTGAAATGGGCCTTCTGAGCTGTTATGGAAAGAATCTACCAAAAAACCTCACTCATTGAACCACCTGCCCAATTCCTGTGGATGAGCTTTACTCTCTGGTGCAAGAAGAGGTGTCAGCAGAGCACAGACATGGGCAGAGAGGTGGTGGTTTGGTGGTGATGGTAGCAGAGAGCTGTCAGTACAGGGTGGCAGTAAAAGCTGGAATAACAGCAGTGAAAAACGGTGGCATTGGGGTCAAATGAGCCTGAGCTCTCCCAGATCAGGAGTATTTGCTGATATATCAAAGTATTTGCTGTGGTAACCCCAGGGCACCCCAGAGGCTGCACTGCAGCTTGTCAGCGTTTAATCTCTTTTCCTTTTCTGCATTTTCCTTGCCAGCAGGGAGTGTGTCTTATTCTAACATCATGGTCTACTTGAAGGATAACTCAGGGTGCAGAAGTTTCCTGCTGTACACTTCCATTTGTGCCTCTTTGCTGCTGAATATATGCCTTTAATTATAGGCAGCAGAAGCAATTTATTTGTTTAATAGCAGCCAGGAAACATAACCAAGGGAGATCTCTGAACATGACCACAAAGCTGATAAGGATTAATGCTGGGTGATAGAATACTGGATAAGGCTATTCTAACATTTGTGTCAATATCTGCTATTCATAGCATGAGGATTAAATCAATGAATCTCATCTTATGTGCTATTATATTTAATGAAGTTCAGTATTTACTTTTCTTCTAAAGACTGCTGAGGACCACATTAACATCGTTGTATGCTCTGGCAGGCATACTCCCACAAACAAACTCACTCTGTGGTGAGTTTAGCACAACAGTCACATGAGAGCTTTCAAAGGGCACTATGTGACCTCTATGTTTTATTGTTAGGCAAAGCTGATGGTATTTGAGCAAGTCCCCATTGCTAACACAGAATTCATTATTAGGGAGTATAAATTTCTTTTCTGCTACAGGTGTTGATTTCTGCTGCGGAAGCTAATAGAGACATAAGTAGTCATTTATAATAAAAGAAGCTCCAAGATTATTAATGATATTGTTGTAGTTTATCCAACAACTCCAAATCCCTGCTGTGCTCCATGTCAGAAATAACAAAGCAGCTCCTTTGCTGACACCTGCACTTCCGTTCTCACCTCCATTAATTTTCTGCATTGATTAAAAAGTAATAATAAAAATAATAATCCTCCCAGAAATATTTAGGAAGTGCAGAAACCCAGCTGCATCCAGCACGTGGTGGGCCAGTGTGCATGTATAAGCCCAAGCCAGGAAGCTCCTCTCCTCACTGAACAGCTGCCTCCACAAGGCTGCTTCCAAATCCCTGCAGCCTGGCAGGATTTCTTCCTTTATCCCTCGGCTGTTCATCACCCCTCCCCTGCTCGCCGACCGCTTCAGCCCATGGGGGCACCCATTCTATGGGCTCTCCAGGGCCAGGACTGCCTCCTGCTTCCCCTGCAATGCCCTGCTCCAAGGCAAGGTTAATCCAGAGGCTGAAGATCCCCAGTATCAACCACCATGAAAAAGAAACCAACCCATATTCAGCAATAACTTCTGTCTAGAAACAGGAGCTGAATGGGAAAGTCTGGTTTTCTGTTCACTATGTTGAGTCACACTGTGATTCTGGGGGAGCTGAAACCACTCCAGAAATTTTTGAGGCTGTCCTAAAAAGAGCCTGATTTATTGTGCTGAGGAGCAAAAGCTTCTCTGGCTGTGGGTAATAAATAACCATCTATGGAGGCATAGAAAGCAGAGATGTTAAAGAATATAAAATTGAATATATTTCTTAGTGACACAGTTATTCAAGAGACCCAAGCCATGAAGCACTTCACATACTTCAGTACAGCACTGCCAAGCTCTAGACCAGCATCTGCACCAGCATGGGGCAATGAGAAACACCCTACCTGAGGGAATTCACAGCCCCACTGAAGACTCCACAGCAGAGGACCTATAGCTACCAGGAGATAAAGAGGGACCAGTGAGTCTGTGTTCTTTGTGTGACAGACGAAACTACCAGCATGTTGTTTATCCCATTATTTTACGGAAGGTTAGGCTGAAAACCTAAGCACATGTGTTCCTTGGCAGCGATGGGAACCAACTTGAATGGTTTCCTGTGTTGCTGCACTGAACACCTGTGGATGAGGAATATCTGTGTGCTCCAGAGTAGGACCAGCATCCTGCAGAAATGGTTTTCCCATCTTAAGGAAATTTTCAATATTTTAGACTTTTCTGTCCCTTTATCAGACAAAAATTCAAACCATGGAGAAATTAAAATCTCAGACATTATGTTTTGAACACAAGTCCCTAAAATATGCAGCCTAACAGGCAGAAGGAGTTGCTGTAAGGTCTTTGTTTAGATCTTTGTTCTAAATTAAGAGTTTTTACTGGCTGTAAATAAAATCCTTGTAGTTGCTTATATACTACATTTTTCCTTCTTTTGGTTTAATTTTGGGAGTGTTAAATATATATTACTAGGTAATTGAAATGACATAGTCCTAGATTAAACTCCTCTAGTGGAATGAAATTAAAGGTTTCTTCTCCTGGTTTAGAAGAATCCAGTGTGAATGTTTTATGGCAGCAGCAAAGCCAGAATTACAGGTTAGGCTCCCAATCAGTGTTCATGACTATCACCAGGAAAATAGAAAGAGTTTGAACTTTTAGAAGCTCAAGCCAAGAAACAATGAAGGAAATGTAACTTATTTTAGATCCAGTGATCTCCTGGAAGGAAGCAACTCCTGCTAAAACCCTGGGCTGGGATGGCTTAGGGCTGGGGGTGCATCCCAGGGATGATGCCTGGTCCCTGTGTGGATCTGATGTTTTCATTTCAGATATCCTGTGGTGCTTGATTTGGTGGGACTGGCCAAGGATTGCAGCAAAGCAGCAAAAGCTGTGCAATCACCTCTCTCTTTCTTGCTGTGATTTAGGAGCTCATACCCACAACAATCACTGCTCTGCCAATGGTTATACTGTACTGCAGGGTCAGAGTTCTGGCAAATCTTCATTTGTTATAGGGAAAGAAACCCCACACAAATCCCTGTTTGTGACTGTGCATAAAGTTCCCTGCACAGAGGCCACCCAAAGGCTGGGCTCTGGCACTGCCAACAGTGGGAGGCAAGCAGTCAGGAGTGGAGGCTAAGGAACAGCCTCCTCCAGAATTTTCTGTGCCTCAGATGACCCCAGGAAAAACAAGAGGGCTACTTATTTAGTACAAGAGGGAAATGCCCTCTTCAGCAAGAAGGCAGCATGCTTGATCTTCCCTTCTGTGTGTCCCAGCATGCAGAACACCACTGACTTTCATGAGAGTGGGGAGGAACGCATCACTGCTGAATTTTGGGGAGAATGTGGCAAATTTGTCACTGTTGGTCTGGGGCAACCAGGAGTCTTTCACCATCTTCAGCTCTGCAGTGGGATCCTGCATCTAAGCTTGTGACTGGGCAGGAAGGAGTTGGTGGTTAGGGGAGGAAGCAGCAAAAATGCTCACTGCTGTGCTGATTTGATTTTAAACTTTCACCTGAGGAATGCTGAGTCAAAGCTGCCTCTCTCCTCACATGGGCCAAAACCACCCTTCAGGGTATGACAGCAAGGTGTTGTTCTCAGCTGGCTTCTGCTTCATTTCCTCCTCAGCCTCTCAACCAGCTTAATGACATACCAGCAAGTACAATTTCCCATTTCCTTCCTCAGACAATAAATAACAAGAGGAGTCTTTTACAAGCAGATATGAGGTACTCACATCTGTAACATGTTACTAAACTTACATGGCAATTTGTTGTCAGAATATCTATGGGTAGTAGCAGCACTTGGACAGGACTGTGCTACAGAATGTCTCACTTCTGCAAGGTTTCCTCTGCAGCAGTGTCCTCTTCTTCCTCCTGGAGGTGATTCTCTTGAGCTGGACCTGATCGGGAAATGAACAGAAAAAAACCCCAGACAAACTCATTTTATGTGAAAAGATCAAAACAAAGGTTGATATTCTTAACCGAGAGAGGGAGATTTAAGAATCTTTTAAATACACCTTTTTATAACAGCTGGCTCTGAAATAACCAATAAATATCCTCTTTCCACAGCTGAAAAGGCAGCACAGAGGCGCAGTGGCTTAATCCCCAGCGCTTCCGGAAAGCCGGAGCCCCATCCCTCAGCAAGCCCCATCCCCGTCCCCTGATGCTCTGCACGGGCTGAACCCCGAAACAGCGCGGAAGGATGCCGAAGAAGGAAGCAAAGGCTCTGCTGGCGACGGGGAGCGGGGCCAGGAGAGCAGCCGGGGCCAGGTGCCCAGAGGGCGGCGCTGGAGCCCCGCCGTGTGCCGCCGGCAGCGAGGGACGGGCCGGTGTCACCGGCAGCACCGTGTCACCGCGGGCTGGTGACACCGAGCAGCCAGGGGCTCCGCGGGATGTGCGCTGCCCTGCGGTGTCCGCAGAGCCCTTAAGCGATACGCAGCGGCTGCGGGGGACTCCACAGAGCCTGGATCCCCTCGACTGAGCCGGACAGTGGAGCCCCGGTATCAAATCCCGCTGGAGGCTTTGGGGCCACTACTTCCCCCGAGTCCACACGGGTTTGATACTCCAAGGGGAAAGGCACCATGTCTTGCCACTGTATCCAATAACTAAAGCCTAGGGGAAAATTAATCATGCCCCTTCCCTGGAAGTGTTCAAGGCCCGTTTGGATGGGCCTTTGAGCAACCTGGTCTTGTGGGAGGTACCCATGGCAGGCGGATTGGAACCTGATGGTCCTTAAGGTCCCTTCCAACTCAAAGCATTCCGTGATTCTACATCTCCATCCAGGGATTAGCAAAGGAATCTATTTAAAGCCATTTATTTGCCTCCACATGAGAGCTGGGCTTGAGTATGCTCACTCCCTTGGGACCTTTCTACTTGCTTGTCTTTGCAGCAGTTCTCAGGGGTTATTTTGATCTTTTCTGCAAGAAATAAGACTCTGGTGGCTTTTCCCAGTTCCTTTCCAACAGTTTGGTTCTTGGGTACTTGTTGAAATACTGGATACAGAATGTCTGCAATAAAGCAAGCTGAGATCTGCCCTGTGTCTGATTGACTTGGCTGGTCTCTTTCCTAAGTGAAAAATGCAGAAAGCCCCCAGGCTCTCCTGCACAGATATTTCACAAAGGCTGAGAGGCAAAATCAACTTAAAATGGATTAACTCTTATCAGTGTACCTTTGTTTTCTTGACTATATATCACAGGGAAATTTAAATAGATTAAGTCCTGAGAGTTTAGCTCTGTATCCTGAATACCATGGAATTAAGGAAATCATATTTTATAATATCTCAGGGAAGGACACTGATTCGTTGCACAAAGCAGAGGTCTAGTGCAGGCCAGTGTCTACTGGAAAGAGCTTGCTGTGTTGCTTAGGTTGCTGTCTGGTGCTTATCTCCCCTCACCTTGTCATAAAGCAGAGCAAAGAACAGTTCACTACCCCCTTCCTCAGGCAGCTGAGAAAGGGCATTCTGGTATAACAGAAAAGCACTGTTGCTTCTGGGGAAGTGACTTGGACAAACATACTGCTGTGGGGAAATAGGTGTGGTTTGGTGCAAGGGAAACAGATTCCCCCTTGGCGCTGTGGCAGAGCAGCCCCTGCGTAGCAGGGGCAGGAGGGTGTCTGGTACTGGGTGCTGTGCTGTGTGATGGCACCCATAGCTCGTCTCCCCCTCCTGCTATCAGAGTTTGGGGGGTTTCCACAGAACCACAGCCCATGACAGTGCTGCAGGGGACTGAGCATGTGTGAATGCAAGGGTCACTCTGCAGGCAGGGGGATGTCTGCTGCTAGACCCCTGCAGTCCTGCTGCCTCCTGAGCCAAAGCAGGCCCCCAAGCATTTGTCACACAGGCTGCTGGAGTTTTGTCTGAATACCTGATTTGGAAGGCAGTTTGCTTGCAGGGTGATGCTGGCACCAGGAGATTGGGCACAGCTGCAGCCCATGGAGCAATGTTCCAATTGTGCCATTTGGCAGATAAGCCTGCCTGTGCTGGCCTGGATCTGCAGCTGCTGCAGGCAGGGACCCCATTTCACACTTGCAACTCCATCTGGCCATTGGGGCTGCCACCTGCAAAAGGGTCCAGCTCACTCAGTGCTTGCAAACACAAGACAGGATCTTCCTGTCTTGCAGATTTAAACTCCTCATTTGTTTTTACAACAGCCAAATGAGCAGCTGACTCTACCAAGGTCATAAATAAAGACTTGCCCATTCTGTTTTGAGTATATATCCCAGACAGAAAATCTCCATGCATGCAGCACAAAGAAATATGTCAAGGAACAGAAAAAAACAGTTTAAGAGATAATATCTGTGTATAAAAAGCCCATTGAGTAATATATTGCTAATATAAATATTGACATAAAGGAACCAGAGCCTTACTGGAGGAGCCACAGCTAGATGTGCAGGGTGCAGCTTCCCAGGACATCAGCCCCCAGAAAGACTCTCTTAGGGCTCAGAAACACCCTCTGGACACTGAGCACCTACAGTTTGCAGTGCTATCCAGCAGTGTGATAACCCTGCCAGCTTGCAGGAAAAGCAAATATTGACATTTTGGAGAAACTTGTAAATAGCATCTTGGATAAAACTTTATTTTAGCAGACAGGACCTTTATGCTCACAAGCAACGTGGAATTTAGTAGACCAAATGTCAGACCATAGCCTTTAAAGAACAAGACAAATGACCACAGTAAAGGACACATTACAATATATAAATCTGAAATCAGCAGCAGCCCTCAGAGCACTTGGAGGAAATAGAAGCTCATCCAGTATCAACATCCTCCCCCGCCCCATGGTGTGAGGTGCAAGACATGCAGCAGAAGCTAATTTAGATGCTCATGCTACTGTTGGCACCCTTGAACCAAAGGTAGACGATTCCTCCAGTCCGTGGCAGTGCTGTCACAGTGTTGCCTCAGCACTGTGAGGCAGCTGCACCTGGGACATTTCCCATTGAGCTGCTCCAAGGCAGAAAAGCAGTGTTCCCTCAGGAGCAGAACCGTGTGGCTCACATGACAGTATCCCATTGCTGAACACAGCAATGTATCCCCCGGCACTGGCTAAGAAAGGCAGGCACTCACCTACCCAACGTGGCTCTGATCTGGAAGGAGCTTCTCCTTGAGAAACAGGCATTGCTGTGCATACTCCAAATAAAAGGAGGCAATGTGGAGCATGGCATCAAGGCTCTTGGCATCCTTTGTGCCTGGGTGGTGCAGTCCTGGCTGGATGTACTGCCAGTGCAGGGAAGCGCACTCCATGCTTTGCCAGACATTCACTTGTGCCTCTAGCTAGCACTAAAAATAGTTCACTTTCATCAGCCTCAAGTTCATCACCAAAAGAGAGCAAGCCGATTTAATTCATCTGGGCACAGCTTTGTCTAGTCTTCAAGGGGAAGATGTGAGGCTGGCCTTTGCATTTATTATTTATCCAGGATGGAAACCTTTGGGGTGCAGTGGCAGGGCCAGGTGGGGACTTCTGATGGCAGCTGTGAAAATCTGTTCTTTTTTTGCTAATGAGGGTCAGACCAGATCCAGTCCTGTCTGTGTAGCAGTTTTGCTGAATCAAGGGGTTACACCAGTGTTCAAATTACTTCTAATTAGTTAAAAAACTGAATAAAGGAAGCTCAGTGAGGCCGAAAGCCCATGCAAAACCCTGTGCAGCACAGGGAACTGTCCATATTACAGGTAGAAGTGATTGTTCACCTCCATATAAGTGATGGGTAAGTCAGAGACTTTCACAGTGGGTGGCTGTCCCAGAGCCATGGTCTCAGCAGAAAGTGTAGGTCAGTTAGCGTTTTAAAGCATTTAACTCGGGTGCTGGGAAAAGCAGGCTGTCATGAAACAGTGTTCATACTCTTGTTGGATGCACCTGGCCCTCAGCCGATTGAAATTCCAGCTCCAGTGTAATTTCAGCCACTTGCATTTGATTTACTCCTTGGCCAGGAATTTGTATTTCTGCCTATTTCAGTTCATTAGATCTAAATAACAACCATCTTGCTTCAACCTGAGGGTTCATGCAATTTTTTTGTGCTGATGTAGTCTGACAAAAAGTCAGTCAGGAATGTGAAACTATGGCAATATTTGCTTTGAGCCCACTATGTGAAGTGCTCTGGCAGGGAACTTTGCCTGGCTGCTCAGTCCAGAACTCTCCAGTGCAGCAGTGCCATGCTGGGCACAGGCACCCCTGGTACAGCACCATGGCCCTAATCAAGGGGAACATCAGGTCTCTGGCTCAGACTGGCTAATGCTCTGATACAGATAACACCACAGTCCTGACTCCAAGGAGGCTATTGTGGGAAAATGCTAATGGGACTTCTGCTGCTTATTTGCTGTGGGCCAATACTAGCAACAAGAAACCACAAGTTATACCTGTCTGTAGAAAGACAAAGGCAGCTCTGCAAGTTGACTTCAAGAATCATGGAACATGACCCACAGATTTTCTGTAATGTAACAGCATACAAAGGCACCCATATTCTCTTCCAAATGTCCTTCCAAATATCCTGGTGAGCTGACACCCATCCATCCCCAATGCCACCGTACTCTGGGCCTCACTATCCATCAGCAGAGCTCAAGCCCCAGTCTGTAGGTTCAGCTTGAACAGCCTCACAGGAGCTGAGAGCTGACTCAGGGCATGAAGCTTGGGCAGCTCTTTGCTCAGCAAAGCTCAGCAGTGATGGGGACAGGTTATTGGGCATGTGTTGTGCCTTTGTTAAATGTAAAATGAAAGAGAAAGAAAGACTAAACTGGGAAAGGGCAAAACTTTTCAGCATTGCTCTGGGACAGAAATGGTGTGGCAGACCAGTATCTGAGTAAGATCAAGATAACCATAGAGTTTCTGCCCCATCCTGTTTTTGTCAATCTCCCCGTTTGGCTTCCCTGGTTGGCTGTTGGCCTCAGCCTCTCACTGCTCCCCAGAGCTTCCCTATTGTCTCCTATCCCCCTGATCCCGCCTCCTCCCCAGCCCGGGAAAAACCCAATGTTCCCTTTATTTCGTGGTGTTTGCTTGTAGATTCTGAAGGGCAGAGATGAGTAAATTCATGCCGGGATGACAGCAATGCCCTTCTCGACTCTTTGCTACTGACATATTACTTACCCTGCCTGTGCTCTGTGGGGGCACGCGGGACCCCGCAGAGCCAGGCTTAAAAGGATAAAGTAATAAAATGGTCATTTTCCAGGGCTTGCTCAAAACAAAGTTGCACCAAACGTGTAGATTTGTTTCGTACTCTTGCAATTACACCTTTTAAGAGCAAGTAAAAAACTCAACATGATTGAAAACAAAAGCAAACAAACTAATCCTGTCAGGTAGCTTGGAAGCTGCTGCTCTGGAGGGGAATGACTTGACATTATCTACAGAGCAACAGCTTGCCCTGGTCCTGGGGATTAGAGAAGCTCTCGTGATGCTCAAAGTGAATTAATCTGCCCTTCAGGGTGGGAGGTGGAGGGTGCATGAGTGTGTGTGTGTGTGTCCCAAAGTGCACCAGGAGTGGGCCAGCCCTGGTGGCTGGAGCTTTCCTCCTAGTTTGGCTCCTTGTACACCCCTGTGCCACTCCCTGCAAGGTTCTCAGGTACCACCAGCTCTGGCATCCTTTTTTCCCCACCCACAGTGAGAAGCAGACCCGGCCTTAGACCACAGCCATGTCAGGGGACTGTGGTGTCCACCCCACAGGGCTTCCAGCATCCAGGAGCAGCAGATGGAATTGCTGCAACAAGTATACTGGTGCTTGAACCCTCCCATTCCCAGGGGTAACACTGGCGCTGATAAAAGACAATTTCCCACACATTCTGGAGTTCACATAGTGATTAGCTTCTATGCTAATTCCCAGGGAGAGATGGCTAAATTATAATTGGGTATATGACGTAGCCAGGGCATAACTTAACTTCTCAGAAGTCTGTTCTGAAGCAGATGGGTGTCTTGATTATGCTGTCTGCATTTCTAGCCAAATGTTTGTTGAACAAGGTGTATTTGTTATCTAGGTCCAATGCACCGCCTCCTGCTGCAGGTGCTGAGGCAGCAGCTCTGAGCGCTGGGAGAAGCCAGGGAAGTACAGGTGGGTCCAGGAGTGACTGGCCAGCCCCAGGTGTGCTGCTTGCGGGCACAGGGAATGCACTGGGAAACACACAGGCACAGTTCTGCTCCCTGATCCTGGTCACAAGCATTGGGGTTTGAAATACAGATAACTGTTGGGGTTTTTTTTTAGATGTGTTTTTCTAAAAATCCTACACAATACTGTGGGAGTTTTAATTCATGTTTTTTTTCTGACAAATTTATCAGGGATTGTAATTTTTTTTTATTCCATGTACAACTTAAATCAACCTTTGCATGTATTCTGAAGGGAGAAATGTAGGAGAAAGAGCAAGGGGAAGATTAGAGGTTCACTCTCCCAGCAGCTGCAGAGCAGTTTGGCCAGTAAGTGATGGGGGGGGGGAGTGGGAGGCACAAAGCGAGGGCGGGCTGGGAACATCCCCCTGTATCTCCAGGCCTGAACTGTCTTCCTTCCCAGAGGGACCTGGAAGACCATCCCAGACAGCTCACCCCTATCCAGAGGAGACACCTCAAAAAAACCCCCATTGCAGGCGGTGGCAGCTGCGCTCAAAGCACAGCTCTGTCTCCCAGAGCGTCTGGGGCAGCATCTCTCTGCAATCAGGGAGAGATTAACGTGGGATGGAGCACTGAGCTGCGGTGTGGAACAGCAGAAGCCCTTTCAAAGTGCTGGGTTACATTATAAAAGCTGTAATCACTGACGAGAACAAGGAGGGATAAAAATAGCACAAGTGTGTGCATGTAACACACTGTGGCACATCTGATTACAAGTCACTTTTAGGACAGATTTTTTTTTTTTTAATTTAAAGAGTGAGACCTCTAATGCTGTTTGTGAATCCTGTGCTAATTAGATAGGCTAATAGCAAGAGAAAAAAATTAGAAAATCATTTGAATACAAGAGGGCACAAGGAACTCTATATATGCTACGAATACATGTATTTTGGCGGTGGAAATTTAAGGGAATAGCTTCCACATCCGATTTCCACAGAATTACAAAGTACTTATCTTTGTCAGCCAATTCTCATTAGGGAATCGTTAAGGGAAAAACATCCAAGGGGCAGCAAAGCGGTATCTCAACAAAATCCTGGAAAGATAAGCTCTGATTTCAAAGATAGAGGAACCATTTCAAAAGGCACAGTAAGTACCTGCCAAGTGCTCAAATGAATCTGGATTTCCACCAGCCTCTTCTCCCTTTGCACCCTTGGGGATCTCTCTGCAGCAACGGGATTCATACCGACCAGGAGGCTGGGATATGTCCAACGCATTGTGGCCACACAGTGGGAGACCTGCAATAAAGGCAGAGCTGGGTGTGACCTGACCGGTGCTGGCTCTGATTTCCCCAGCGTTCCGAGGGTTCGGAGGCTTTTAAATGGCTTGTTATCACTGGGCTATCAGAGGTGTCAGCAGCTCTAGTGCTGAAAGTGGGACGGGTGTCCCCAAAGACATGGACTCCTTCCTTTTGCTTTGAATTAAGCTTAAATAAACAAAATAAAGACCCTCTGGCTGAGGGATTGCAGGGGAGCAATCCAGCAGAGAAAACAAAAGTGAGGTGGTAATGTTAGTTACAGCTTTTGAGCAGAAAGGCCCCAAAGGGTCTGTCTTTGTCCTAATTGTACACTATTGGTTTCGTACCCTTTTTTTTATCCTGAGGACTGTTATTACAAGATATAAATAGCTGTAGCTGAGAACAGAGCAATAGCTTTGTCTCTTCTACAGCAGAGACAATAGTTATGGAGCATTAAACAAACAAAAAACGAACCACTTGAAATAACAAGCAAAACGGATGCATTTCATTCAGGCTTGTAAACACAATTACGTTCTCTGATGGTACCTGTACCTTCAAATGAATCTCAGTGTAAAACTGATGGGGATGAGAAGGGATCACTCTTCCCTGAAGTTCCCATGAGTCTTGTGCAGATGCCCAAAGCAGCATAGCCCAACCCCTGCAATCCTTCACTTTCCTCAAAATGGGGCAAATGTTTTAAACAGAGATTTGAAAATATGAGAGCAATTCGAAGCACTTCAAATTAATACAACCCTCTAGTATGGATGGAGCTCAGCGCTGCTGGATGGCTGCAGGGCAGGAGAATGTTAGTGCCTGTGGCCATTGGCTTAGCCATTCCTGAGATGAACAGGACAGAGAGAGCAGAGATCAAAGCATTTCCAGGTCAGAATCTCAAGGCTGACACACTACATCCTGTTTCTGACTGCATTTTCCACCATAGTCTTCTCCCTGCTTCTGTTGGCCACATCTGTCCTACTTGTTGGACTGTGCACTTTTAACTCCATTTTCTTACAAAAATTGCAAGGAATTCCTACTTGAGAACATAGCCCCAAAAGCTGAAGCTGTGGCATAGAAAAGAAAAGCTTTTATATAAATAATTTTTCAAATGTCCTTTTACAGGCCAAGGCTGTAGAAGCAGCAGCAGCAAGAATTAGCAATGTCCCTGGTGGAGGCCTCAGCATAGTCTGTAAAGTTTCTTGATGATATACCAGCATGTAGGAAAAATGGTTCCTGTTCCAAGTGAAGCAAGACATACTGAGCAAGTTTTGCTCTTAAATATAAAGTTTCTTTTTATACCGTTACCTTCTTTAAACTAGGAAACTCTCTGAAAAAACAGGAAAACTAGAAAATGGCTAGAAAATGTTTACAGTGCTACTGCTGGACCTGTGGTGTTTAGAGAATGGAAGTGGGACAAGTTTAATGAAGACACAGCTTCTTCTGTGACATTGATAGAGCTGGAAGAACCAACACACTTTGCACAGACAACCCACACTTCAAATCTGAAATATCAGATATAGTCTTCAAATGCAAATGGAGAAGAACTGTGCTGGGCTAACTGATGGTGATGGGCAGTGAACTGTCTGGAAAAGGAGAGTGTTGTAGTCACTGAACTTGCCACCGAACCAGGGAAAATGTCTGAGGTCAGTTGGTGGAAAAACTCAGGGAATTGAGAAATGCTTTCCCCGTGTTTCTGTAAAGGAACAGCCTCTTCTTACCTCCCAGACTCTGTAAAAATCCTACATCTCCCAGCAGCCTGTGGCTGTTTCCTGCCCTGGCTCTCCGTCCCTCCTCGATCCTCTGTCCCGCCCCTTCCCTCTCCCCATTGGTGTTTCTCCCGAGCCCCACCCGGTACCGCCCCGTTCCCCCGGCCCTTGGTTCCCTTCCTCGGCCCCGCCGGTGCCGCCCCTGGGGCTGGAACCGAGTTGGCCAAAGCGGCTCGCACACGGGGCCAGCTCATCTTCTCTCTCGGTCTCTTGCCCTGGCCCTCGTCCTGGCTCTGCTCGGTGCTTTCACGAAGCATTAAAACCTGTGGAACCTCGGTCGGAGGAGAGCTCTCCTGACTCGTCTCTGGTAATAATTTAGCTATCCGGCAAATGTGTGGGGATTGCAGCATCTGCAGCTGTACAGCTGCGCAGGGCAGAAACAGGGGAAGCCAGCAGATTGACTGCACCCGATCTGTTTCTCTCAAGGGACAGTTTGGGGAACAGAGCAACCTCTCTGCCTGCCCTAATCTCCCCACAACCTTTTACTTTTTTTTTAGGAGAGGTCAGTCTCCACAGAGCAGCAGCCCTGCGTGGCAGGGGATGTGACGGGGCAGCTGTGTTGCACTGTGGTGTTGCACCCACACTCGCAACTTCACACAGACAAATAATAGAAACAAAGGCTGGTCAGAGGGCCACATCCCTGCTCTGCAGATGGTTTCAAAGCTTTGGGAAAAAGCCTCAACCTTTTGCATAGGGAAATGTAACTGTTCTTCCCGTGCCATGAGCAGAGCTGCCAGAGCCCTTCCCTCCTCTTCCTCACCTGCTGTCACACACAGCTGGGGGTGCAGGAGAAGGGCCTTCTCCTGCTGCAGCTTGAGGGGACAGGGATCGAGCAGGGACAGATGTGGAGACTGCAAATACCTTATGGGAATCAGCCTCTGCAAATATCCCCTGTTGACCCTGGTGAGCAGCAGGTTCACATCAGCTGGTAGGTGTGACAGTGACCTCTCAAATACTACAGGAATCTTCTGGCAACGGGATACTCTCCTTTCTGAAAACCAAAAGCTAAAGACTATTTTTAACATTTTGATTTCAAAGGTCTGTATATTCAAATATTTATTGGATCTCCATTCTTGAAAGGGTGTGTCTGTTCATTTATAGCTGCTTCATGTTTCTGACTGTGCTTTTTTCTCGTTCTTATGTTGTTCCAGCTTTTACAACCTTCCTCTGCACATTTTCCATGTTTGTGTTACACAGAGTAACTGAGAACAACAGCACTCGTGGTGGGAGCTGAATCACTCCTGCACCAGTGGATGCAGTTGCTGTAGCAGTTTATATTAAATTGCTGCTTGGGAGGGACCAGGTCCTCCACTGATTCCCACAGTCACCAGAACCTCTCATGTGTCAGCAAGATGTCAGGGAGGCACCACAAGGCATCCTGTCTGCTCTTGTTTCTGGGGTGCTGCATGCCCAAAACCCCCAAAGGCAGAGGGATGAGTGAATCAATTACCTTTTTGTTTCTGACACCTATTTGGCAGCACCAGGATGGAGTGACATTGCAAAACCAAGGCTTTCTTGCAGATTCAGGTTACACTGCCACAATCCCTTGTCAGACTCAGGGCCTAGCTGGAAAACCTTGTCCTCACAGTAATCCTCATTAAAATACAGGAAACACACGTGGTCCAGCATTGCCAGCATCAGGCAGTAGTTTGAACTTGTGTCACTGGGACAAGGTGCACTTCTCTGTGACTCGCCTGGGAAGTTGCACCAGGAGGCTGACAGGGTCTTCCAGAGCCCTGGGTGAAGACACAGACAGTGGAGAGAGTTGATCAGTTAATTCAGAGGTGTGGTGGAACATCAACTCTAGAGTGAAACACTGAAATTTTATTTTAATGTCTTTCCACTTAGCTGCAAGCTACAATTCAATTAAAATTTTCATGCACTGTATTGAGGTGCAATTCCTCACTACCCCTCAGGAGCTGCATAGTAAAAAACAGGTAGCATCCAGCATACCTGCTGCATTCCTGGGCATCAGCAGCACCACGGGCAACTAGGAAAGATAAGCTGAGGCAGAAGCAGTAATTTTTTTTTTCAGACATCCTGGGCCATAATGTGGTAGATACAGTAAAAATTGCTGCTGTCAGAAATGTGCATTTTTAATGCTAAGTCTGCTGATGAACAAAATAGTCACAGGAAGTACCTCAATGTCTTTTTTTCTTCTGAAAAGCCCATGGTATTTGGGAACTGCCTCTGGGGTATCACACACAAAGAGTTCATGCAGGGAGACAATAAAAAAGGGTTAAGCAGCTCTGAAATGGTGCCTTGAGACAGAAAAGCTCTGACGATGGACATGATTTTTTTCATTTAATGAGAGTCCTCATTTCATTTTTTAATAAACTGACTCTCTGCCAGGAGGAGTCACAGGGATGGCACAACCCCCCACTGAGACACATAGGCTGGCCAGGAAATTAAGTTGAATATAAAAAATATTACATGTGTACTAAAAATAATTTTAAAATATGCTCCAAATTCTTCCCTGAATTAAAAAAAAAAAAAGCAAAACCAACCCCAGCTGCCAAAGTTACTGGGCATCCCTGCATGGCTCAGCGTGGCTCTGAGCATCCCAGCAGGATGGAAACTGCACTGCAATGGCTGTTTCTCCCAGGGTTCACATCTGCCTATGCAAGGAAAATCGACTGTTGCTGGTGTGCCCAGGGCATATAAGTGGAAAGAAACAGCAAGAGCCCCTCTGTGAGAGAGTGGAAAGTATACCAAGGCAGGGAAGGGAGGCAGAGTGCTAAATAGGTGCGATACAATACACCCAGACACGACAGAGTGTTCAGTGTCCTCAGGAGGGCGCGCGGGACATCAAGTGATCCTGCTCAGCTGTGGAATGGCAAAGGACCACTAACTGCATCCTTAATCATGGACTAGACAGGACAGCCTGCAAGGCATAGCCCATGGACTGTGCACATTGCAACCTCTGCTTTTGAAGGGAAATGAACCAGGTTTCTTTTCCCCTCTCTGCCCAGCCACCTGGATTACAGCTTCCCTAAGGATCTCTCCTTGGCACTGAAGGGATTGCTAGAGAGCAGTTATTTGGGCATTTAAAAGAAAATGGAGTATCTGCCTCATAAAGCTCCACAAATTCCTAGCTGTGCAGGCTCCAGTCATCACATAAAAAACGCTGTCACAGAGCCCAGACAACAAAACCCTGGATAAAAGATACTCAGGATTCACTCCTATGCCTCTGGTTTTACTGGCACAAAGAGGAGTACTCACTGTGCTTGCTTCTCAGATATTCACAAATATTTCCAGGAGCCTTTCAAGGATATTTTGAAAACCCTTTCCATATAGTTTCATGGAAATAATTTTCAATGATGTGTTGAGCCAAATGAAGCACAGTTTCATTGACAAAGACATCCCATATTATTATATTGCTTTCAATACTGCATTTCCCTGTTTGGTGTAAGGGTTTGCCTCTATACCCTATGGACAGATGCTCTGTGGAATTCTCCAACCCATTCTTCAAGGGCAATGTTTACAGCCGTCAGAGCCTGAAGCTGGGGCCAGCAGTAAATAAGGAGTTTCGAAAGCAATTAGCCAGCTTCACCTCCAGTATTTATCCTGCTGCCAAACACCTATAATTTCTCTGCCAACACTGATGACCTGTTATTTACAACCCCCACCTCATGCTAATTCATTTGGTCTCCTTGAAGGAAGGATTACACACTGCTGAGAACTTCTGCCAAAACATAGAGAACCAAGTTTCAATATTAAAATAGTATGTCCCCACTGCCTCTGCAACAACCAGCAGGGTTTTATCAGTGTTGGGACATGGCCAGGAGAGCTGATAGTGATCCAGGTTTCTGTCAGTATTGATACTCTTTGCTGTGCCCTCTCTTTCTCATACACAAAATAACCTATTGAGGGATACAAAATATCTATATGCAGATTCATGAAACTTCTACATGGCATTATGCTGTAAAGAAGATGGACTAGAACTAGTGATACCATGATACTACACTCTGATTGTTGTTGTTTATGGTCAAACATTCCTCTCTAAATGAAGCCCACCTTGGAAAGCTCCTGAAGAGAGTAAATCTCTGTGGTCAGCATGGACATTCCTGGGCAGACCTTGCATAGTCTGTTCAGAAGCTGGGCTGTGAACCTTTCAAGGAACTCAGCTTGTTTCTTTTCTAATATGTGTTGTGTTGCATTTTTGTTTGTGAATTTTACCTTTCTTATGCCATTTACTCAGGATCAGTTGCCTCTGTTGTAACAGATTTTGGTGTTACCTGTTCAGGATGCAGTAGCTGAAATGTTCCCCTGCAGATAAAGCATTGGACTGCACATCTTTGTTTTCTCTCTGCAGTCATTATCCTTGTGCTGCACAAAAAAATAAAGGCACAGACTTACACTGCAGTTATGGCTCAAAACTTGGGATTTATACCCATGCAGATCCTGCAGTAAAATACCCTGTAATGAGATAGCTGTTGTCACTGGGTTCTGCTGATGCTGTGCACACAGCAGCATCTCAGTGGTGCAAGCACATTTCACAACAATTTATTTATCTCTGTAGAAATAAACCATTCACTGTTGTCGCTGCAGTGCTGGTTGGCTTTACTAGAGGGGTCTAAATCTGCGACAGGGCAGATTCCCTTGCCTTCAGGAATATCATGATGAGGCACTACATTTTATCCTATGGCAATGTGAAACTTTTTTTTGAAGCATTGTTTTGAGAAATGGCCACTGGGTAGTCCTGTATTGTTCTCCCATCCATATTTTGGCATGGCCCAGAAGGTTTACTAAGATGCTTTACTGGTGGGTGAGCTCAACTGATGAATGGAGTCATTCCACACCACTGACAGTCACTAAATTTGCTCCACTTGGAACAATTGAGCTGCTCTTGCTTGGAGATGGATTTGTTAATGTATTTCCTGGCAGTGATCAATAATTTATTTTATATTCGTTGTGATCTCTAAATGGGAGTGAACCCTAAAGATAGATTGCTTTGATACAAGAACTAAGGACTGCTGCAGAAAGCCCATTTAGCAGCTCATATTGTGGAGAATGAGAGCACACAATTGCTTTCACTCCTTTTGTGATATAAAGGGAGGTCAGAGGCAGCTCTTCTGCTAGGATATGGCCAGGTTGTGTCACACCCAACTTTGATCGAATCTTACAACTTTCACTTGAGCAGTGCTCCAGAGATCAGCATGACTGTTTGCAAAAGGCAAGCAAAATCCGGCCTTTAGCACCTTTCTTTTTGTGATCGGAAAAGTAATTCACAACACAAGTTAATATCTTGTTTTGATATTGTAGTGATAAATAATAACTTATTGAGACATACAGGAGTTTCTAGAATTCCACATTTTCTATCCTTACTGCTAATTATAAGGAAACAAAGAAGCACTGCTTTCTTACCTATGGGAAGAAATTCCCAGGTATCAAATCAGCATATGGATTATGCCATGTGCAGTGAACAAACAAGGAGTGCAGTGCTGTTCTCCAAGGCTCCATAGCTTCATCGAGAACCACTGCTCTCCCTACTCCTCCAGGAGGAATTGGATATATAATCCCTCATCTGGCACTTCTCCCACATCCTGGGCGAACTGTGTTGGTTGAAGCAACCTCTGCTGGCACTTGTTCCCTGTTCATCCCCACCTGTGGGAAAGAAAGGACGATGAAAGTGATGTTATTTATCTTGCTGCATTCCTGGCACTGCAAAACTCCCGTTTCCTCTCGGTGATAAGAAAGACCTGTAACACCAGTTTTATTAGTTAAAAGTAAGGTAATTTTACTCAAACTGAGAATTATCATTAGTGTTTTAAAATTCCTATCATGTTCTGAAAGCTGCCCAGCAGTCCTATGAAAGGAGTTAGAAACATTTGCCAGCAGGGAACGAAAGCATAAGCGTGCAATGACAAACTGTTTCGCCTGGAGAATACACAGTCTACAGTGGTGGAAGTAGTTACCTCTGGTGATTAGTAATTCTGTGCAAAAAGTGTTATTCCAGTTGTTGCCCAAGCTAGAAGAACAGTGAGAACTTGCAGAAGACATTGGTTAACCCAGCATTTCTGTTGGCTATTGGGACTTGTATATGATGAATGCAAACATAATTATTTCATGATTCATAAAGTATCCCCATGCTGGCACTTCAAAGCTCAATGCTGGTACATTCTGCTGTACAGACATTAAAAAAAAAAAAGAGAGATTGATGGGAATTGTTGGAGTGAAAGCCCCTCTGGACTCAGGCCCAGAGGAGAGTCAAGGCACAGGGTTTGAATTAAAACCTTTGGATAAGCTGAGATACATGAAGTCACACCAAAATGAAACAGAAATACAGATCTTTAACTTTTAGTAGAAATGTAGGTTAAGTGCCTTAAACATTGAAAAGCTGCAGCAGAGACCTTAAACACAGTTCTTTCTGCAGCACAATCAGAACAGAATTTCTCTATTTTAGACAAAATATAGATAGAACTGTACTGTTCATATTTTTTAGATAGAGTGTTCACATTTTTTAGATAGAATGTTCACATAAATAATAAGAGCTGATAGAAATTGTATATGCATCTCTGTGTAATGCCTGTGTAATACTTGTGTAAGGCCGACGACTGTCAGAATTAGACCAGGATAGGTTAAGAAAAGAAAAACTAGAATCATGTGTTAATCTTATTGGTCAATTGACAAATATGGTCCATACTTCCATAAGAAAAATTACTAATTGTAATTAGAAGAAGAAGGAAGGAGCCCCCCTGCTCTCTCTCTGCCTCTGCTGCTGCTGTTACTGCTTGGCCTTATCATGTATCCCCTTTGAACTCTGCCTTCGGAAAACTATGAGACTTTGGAATAAAGAACTCAGCAGTACAGCAGCTTCCTCTGCTCATTTACCCTGGTCTGAAAGGAAGGGTACCCATCACAAGCTCAACAGGAATGATACCAAGCATCTTATTGTAGTGCATTTTGGAAATGTGTAGGGTTGAAAGAAAGTATTGTATTTTGCTCTTTTTGTCTGACATTTGTTGGAAACACTTCCTGAGTTGCACTACTTCATTTTTTGCCTCACAGTGAGAAAGAATTACATCTGGCTATTTTCCCCCTAGGATTGTAAAAGCTATAAAACAAGCCAAACTTTACAGAAGTTACTACTTTTACAATGAAGATACAAATCTGACGTTAAATAAAACCCAGATAACTGAGACTTTGTACTTGCTGATAATCTATAACTTAGACTTCAAATTCCTCCCCCTCTCTGGACTGCCTCAAAATGTGTATAGGAAATCAAGCTAAAAGCCATGTAGAGAAATAATGCAACTAAAATACTGAGTTGTCGCTGTTGTAGACAGACACTTAGAAAAAACCACATGGACCCGAGCTGAAGGAAAATGACGGATGAACCGCGCTTTACTGATTTTTCCAGGGGTTTTTATAAGGTACTTCATGAAATGTGCTGTGTCACAAAATCATTGGTTCTATGGACTGGCCACCCCCTGAGGGGCTGACCTAAAACCCACATATAACAGAAAGATGTTTTTCTAACCAAAATCATCACTATCTGAGAAAAACAAGTGCAGGTACAAACCAGTTTTACCTCACGGCAACATTGTTTAGGCTCGCATACATGGGACAGACAGAGCTCCCACAGAACACTGGAGAGCTGAAGTTTTTCCAGCCAAAAACTTTCTCAGCACCGACACTGAGTTGCTTCACTCTTCTTTATAAATTTGAATCTCAACGAGAGCAAGCAAGGAAAGACTTTAATAAGATTTTAAGGCAGGGAAATTCCTGTATTAAAAATGAAAGCTGTTGTGGAAGAATACCTGAATTACTAAGGAAATGTCTTGACTGAGTCTTGCACGAAGTTCAGGCACAACCTGCAGCCTGCCCTGGCTCCCAAATGGCTCTCTACCACAGCTAAGGAAAAGCACTCTCTGATCTTTTGGTAGTGATGTTTTATTATAACATATCATAGTATGAAGAAATCTACTTCAAAAATAGCTCTTCCTCCAAATCTGAAATTCTGCTTCGCTGATTTTTGCTGGAGGAAAAACATGATAAACTCCAAAATTACTTTGGAGGAAATGACAAGTTCCACTGCTATTTATTTTTTGAGTGAAATCCTTTGTTGGGGATGTGACTGGCAGACTGCAGCTGATAAAGGTTGTTATTTGTCAGTGCTTATGTTCCCAAGGAAGGCTTCCAAAACAATTTTGTCAACTGAAGATGAGGGAGTCCTTGCTACAAATGGAAATGTTGCAACCATACCCTACAAGACAAAGTGGGTAAAACATTCTGTGTGTCTACCATAAGAAGCTATACCCTGGGCAGTGGGCTGTCTGATCCCCATTTCACCCTTTTATGCATAGCTGGTGTGATACAGAATGTAAAATCCATTGGTATGTCTTGAAAAGAATAAGCCAATCAGCAATTCTAGCATGTATGAGTTTTAAAAATAGCATTAAAATGTCAGTGTTGCTTTTATATCAGTTTTTCATGGCCTCAAACTATGGAGGCTATTGCTGCACTGGACAATGTAAGGATGTAAGTGGCATATTTAGGTCAGATTCTCTCTTTGTAGTTGTTGGGTTAAATTTTAGAACCACTCTGAATCCTTGAGACATTTAAATCTCTGCCTGCTCTGGATGGCCTCCTTTCTGCTTGAATGCTAGTTACAGACTGTAACCCCTGCAGTCATTTTCTCTTATTTTCCCATCTTTCCTTCTACTCCCTTCATATTTCATTTGTCGTCCCAAACTCCTAAGATTTGGATAAATTGTAACCTATTTTTTTTGTGTCTTTTTTTTAATTTCCACATGATGAATTTTCTTGCTAGTGGCCAAAATAACTTCTCCTTCCTACATATTTTAATATTTTAACTATGTCTCTCCAGTGAGATGCTCCATTTACATTGGAAATGTTTCTCTGAGAGGAGCAATGATGTTTATGCTGAATTCTTCCCTGTTCTGCTGTGAGCTTGCCTGGTAGAGAAGGGCAGGCTGTCCAACCTGTCTGTGATTCTGTGCTGCCCCAGTATTTGCCATTTCAATGGTGGATGACTGTGTGGAGGGCAAAGAGAGACAAAACATTAAGAGGGCAAAGAGAGATGAGGCATTCAAAGTGGTATCAAGGAAAATTAATCTTTAGGTTGTTGTTTAACCCTCATTTTTACATTTGTGAAAATGGCTGTGGATGGTGAAAAAAGGTTGAAAATCAAGGCTTGCATATGCAGCATTTATTGGTATTATAATTTAATTTTAAATGCTTTTGTGTGCCAGCACAGACCAGGCAGTTATTTCCTCTTCCAAGCACTATGAACAACTCTACTATCTGGTACTTTAGTAATGCAAAGGCACTGACTGTGCAAGGAGAGACCTTTCAAATATCTTTTTGACAAAGCTTTGTATTTTTTTTAATTATAAAATAAATATTTTAGTGCCATTTGCTTTTGAGGGAAGCCTGCAGCTGTCTGGGGAGGCATAGCTGTGTCTCTGTGCACCTCAGCTGGCTCTGCTCTGACCAATGCTCAGGTGATGAGGAAGGTAATACCCATTTCTCTGCCCTAGAGAAGCTGGTAGGTGAAATTTCCATTTTTCATGCTGGGCACTAAAAGTATTTCATGTTTGCATCTCAGGATAGGGAGAGAGGCTGCCAGGCTGTCTTTCTTACAGGAAATATCTGAGAAATTGGGAGGCTTTCCTTGCTGGTGTTCCTGGAGAGTGGCTGGTGTCTCCTGGGTGCTGTTGGAAGTGGAGATGGAGTAGGAATGTCATAGAGCACTGCTCTGTCCTCTAGGGATTTTTATTTTGATAGCCTTCTTGGGGAAATTTTCAATTCACATCACGGGGAAACACCAAGAATAGGGTGTAGGTACACTCCACTCTGAATGAGGATTTTTTATGAGGCCTCATCAGCCTCAGCAAACATGGTATATTGCTGCTCAGATCCCTCTCTCTCTGTTGGAGGCTGGAGTGGTGCTCACAGAGCCACTCCAAATGGTCAGCTGCTGAGCTGTTCTGTCTGTATGTCTCGGCCTTTGGAATGGGATGACAGTCAGCAGGAACAGCCATGAGCTCAGTTCCACAGGTGTTCCTTTCTACTTCAGCTCCATAGGATTTGTTGTGCATTAGCAGGACCCAGAGTTGTCAGTGAACTTTAGAAATGCATCGTGCGTGGCTGGAATCAAGATGTCTTGAGGAGGAAAGTCAGCTTTAAAAACACTTAAAATTAATTATTTTTGACCACAAAAAATTTTCAGTGTTTACTGCTTGACAAATTACTGCACCTCCCATTTTAGAATGATTTTAATTTTGTGAGGCTGTTATTGTGGCATGAATACGCAGATCTATCCTACACAGAACATTGTCACTATAGAAAAGGTATGAATCCTGAAAGTAACTTTTCTAAATTGCAGAATGAAGAAAGTATGAGGTCATAAAAAGCATTCATGCAGCAGAGGAGCTCACTTCACATCTGGAAGCACATAGATGGCTCTCCACCTGTAGCCCTGCACTTGGAGAAGGGGTCATGGATACTACAGTCCACTTTGGCCAGCAATGCTGGTTGAAAGAGCTGCAAAAATGCTGCCTTAAACACGTGTGGATACTCACTACAAGTGAGCTGCAGGTCCTCACATGCTCATATCAAGTTCACCAGTAACCTGCAGAACTGCAAATAGTAAATCAATGTTGTCACAAGCAATTGAAACTTAATAGAGCTTAGTTTCTCCTCTACCCAAGTTCTGCTTTGTAATAGATTCTGTTACAATTTATGGCAAATGCTCAGAGTGAATTGTTTCAAGCTCAGGTGGTGGTGGATATGTGTTTTGAGATAAAATCAAGTAGTATAATTTCTAAGCAGGAAATACTGTTGCTTAATGGATATTGCTCTCTCTAATCTGTATTATCAATGCAAAGTGATTGTGAGGTGGGTATAAACCTGTTCTGCCCGAACTGGTAACTGCTCATTTTTTATGCTGTTCTTAGATGCTGAAAACATAAATTATCACACCAAATTGTGTTCAGTATAATTATCAAATTGTATCAGGTTTGTCAACCTAAACCTTAGAATGCTGTTTTGAAAGGAACTATTCTGTAAGTAGACTTATACAGGAAATGTTTGTGAATACTGTCTTGCTGTAATAGGATATGTAATACAATTATGTATAAAACTTACTTTGTAAATTGTTTTGTATTAATTATTTTGTGTATTTGTCATGTGCTGTGTTTATACTTTGAGATGCCTGACAGAGAGTCTACAGCAAATTTCAGGTGGATTTCTTGCAGAGAAATACATAACAGGCATCAAAGCTTTGTAGAAAGGTATGCTTAGAACAAGTTTTTAAATGACTATATAATATCTTAGCAACACTAGTACATATATTTTCAAGAGTTCCTTAGTGACAAAGCCTAGGTCTGCTGAACAGAGCTTTGCAGCCCTCCCCTGCACAGCTGGGCTCCTGGGGGCTTCCAGATACATGCTGGAATTTGGTGCTGAGAGGTGCCAGGTAAAGACCAGGAAAACTTGCCTGGTTTTCAAGGTGGAGCTGTTGGAAGAACACTGGAGCACTATGAGCAGTTGATTCATTTCCCAAGTCCTTAGTGAAAAAGAAAAGGGAATATTCAACTGTGAAACGAGATGGAACCGAAGCTGTAAAAAACCACTTTTGCTAGGTAAATGAGCAAAGAGCATAAAAAAGTTTCTGTGCCATTGGAACTGTGGGCTTGAACTTGGGCAAGAACCCATGTTAAATGTGCATTGGAGACATTACCTTGTCTTGGGATAAAAAAGAACAGTAGGAAAAAAGAGCAATATCTGGAGTGGCATGTGTTTTATAGCTACTGTCCATCTAAATGGCAAATTTCCCTTCCTTTTTTAATGGAAAGAAAGGAGCAAAAAGGTGAAGAACTCACTGTTGCAACCTTCTTTTTATAAAATATTGTAACTAAGCACATTCCTATAGTGGAGTTACTCTATTTGGGAACATTTGTGTAATATCCAGTGTATCACTCTGTCCATGTCTCCTCCCAGCAGAGGTGAATTCCTCCTAAAGTTTTGTAAAGGTAAGTTGGCACTGGCTCATGCAAGAGGTCATTTTCAAGGAGTTGGAAAAATATACACAAAAAATGCTTTCTTCTGCAACTGAGATACTGATTTTCTTGTCTGCTTCAGAGTAGAGGTGATTTGGTTCCCTGTGCCTGAATTTGCTTCAGTTGCTCTTAATGATGTTAGGAGAACAGAAGTGAACCCAAAACTGCCCATAGCAAAATCTGTTAGAGAGTTACTCAGCCAGGATATCTTTTGCTCTGAGATAGTTGCTGCACTGGCTTTGATAAGCCAATGCAAAAAATGTCCAGATAAGAGAGTAGGTTTAGATTGATATTGACAATAAATTATCTACTTTGAGGGTTGTGAGGCACTGGCACAGAGAAGCTGTGGATGCCCCACTCCTTGAAATGTCCAAGGCCTGGCTGGATGGGGCTTGGAGCAACCTGGGATAGTGGAAGATGTCCCTGACCATGATAAAGAAGAGCTTTAAAAGCAAGTGCTGTTGGACATACACAACTCTCAAACAGTGTGTTATGTTCTCATAGGCTGTTCAACCTTTCCTGTAGGGTTAAAGCGATGAGGAGCTGGTTGCAGTCTTGGCTAGAAGGTTACCTATGGCTTCATAATTAGTTTTGCATCAAGTTCTGCCCTCAATTGCATTGTTAAAACTCCTGTAACTTCATTAGGGTTGACTGGGTTTAACTAAGGCATTATTTGCCCTAAGATTACATGCAGTCAAAAATTTGCTAAATGTTGGGGGTTCAGTAATTAAAGGTGTGTTTACAGGAAACAAAACAGGCAGAACGGCAGAAGAACAGCAGCTCCCAAATCAAAGATGTGGCTATGTGAAAAAGAGGAGAGGACTGTGAAGAAAATTCAGGGTTAGCATCCTCCACTGTTATGGGAGCAGTTGAAGCAATTCTGAGCTTTCCAGGAGCAAACTCTATGGTCAGGAGAACAGCTTGGTAATTTTGCTGATCCCAAATGAATCCCCTGGAGAACGCAAGGAGATGTTTTTATGTATCTATCACTCACATTCCCTAGGTCATGAAGGACATGGCGAGTAGCCTTCCAGTGTCTGAGAGGGGACTACAGGGGAGCTGGAGAGGGACTCTTCATTGGGAACTGTAGTGATAGAACAAGGGAGAATGGCTTCAAACTGAAAGAGAGTAGGTTTAGATTAGATATTGGGAAGAAATTATCTGCTTTGAGGGTTGTGAGGCACTGGCACAGATAAGCTATGGATGCCCCATTCCTGGAAATGTCCAAGGCTGGGCTGGATGGGGCTTGGAGCAAGCTGGGATAGTGGAAATTGTCCCTGACCATGGCAGGGGGTTGGAACTAACTGGTCTTTAAGGTCCCTTCCAACCCAAGCTATCCTGTGATTTTATGACTGTGGCTGCCTCTTTCTGTCCTCGCTGCTGTTCCAGCAGCTCTCCTGGTGTACCAAGCTGCTGGAGACAAGCCCTGCCAACAGAGCTCCTAGCCCTGTGTACTGCAGCCCCGCCCCGCCCCTCCTTCCTTCCTTCCTTCTT
>VXAC01004341.1:0-30030 GCA_013399225.1 Rhipidura dahli
ATCCCCACTTTTTGCCCAATTTTGCCCAAAATCGTGATTTTTCGGTTTTTCCCAAATTTTTGATTTTTTTTCGATTTCTTGGAATTTTGGACTACGGCGGGAGGAAGACTCGGTGAGAGGAAGCCAGGACCATCTAGACCATCGGCAAGGAGCTCGGTGAGGCCAGAATCCCCTCGGGGGACACTTAGTTAGGGATAAAAAGCTCTAAATTGAGCTAATCATTTAAAACCAGAAAATTTTATTTAAACTTCCCCTAACGTTAGAGCCCTGTAAGGTGTGTGTGTGTGGGATTGGCCATCCCAAGTGTGAAAGGCGAGTGATTGAGCAGGGCAGGGAACTCACACAAGGGATTCGGTTCTAGCTTTTGGGGGTGAAAAGGATCAGAGTCGAGTGTGTGCAGTGACTGAAGGTGGGGAAGTAAAAGAAAATTTTAGTTTGGGAAAACCCCCTGAAAGAAGGAGAAGAAGAAGAAGAAAATAGAGCTGCGCGGCTAAAAAGGATTTAATTTTCCTAACTCCCATTTCTTTAACCTTCCTCTTCTCTCTTTCGTCACCTTCTCCTTGGCTTTTCTCTCTTTCACCCACCTTCTTTATCCTGTTCTCTTTTAGTTCTAACAGCAGGGCACTCCGGGTGGTTACCCCTGTGTTGGAGTTGAGGGAGGGGCGGCCATCTTGATTGCCCAGATTTTGTGAACTTTGATTTTATTTTCAATTAAGTTTGGCTTCGGCTATTTCTAGGTTGCTTGGTTTGTCGGTTGTCGGCCATTTTGTGTTCCTCATTTGGAGAACTTTGATTTTATTTTCTATTAAGTTTGTCGGTTGTCGGCCATCTTGTGTTTTTCATTTGGAGAACTTTGATTTTATTAAGTTTGTCAGTTGTCAGCCATCTTGTGTTCCTAATTTAGTGAACTTTGATTTTATTTTCTATTAAGCTTGTTAGTTGTCGGCCATCTTGTGTTTCTTGTTTGGAGAACTTTGATTTTATTTTCTATTAAGTTTGTTAGTTGTCAGCCAGTTCGTGTTCCTCATTTCGTGAACTTTGATTTTAATTTCTATTAAGTTTGTCGGTTGTCAGCCATCTTGTGTTTCCCGTTTGGAGAACTTTGATTTTATTTTCTATTAAGTTTGTCAGGTGCCATCTTGCAGTTTTCATTTCGTAATTTTATTTTCTATTAAGTTGATCGTTGTCAACTCGTGAACTTTGATTTTATTTTCTATTAAGTTTAGGTGTCGACCATTTTGGTTGCCTCATTTGGTGAATTGTGATTTTATTTACTATTAAATTTGTCGTCGACCAGAGTTTCAGTTTGCTTAAATAAAAATCCTTTCCGTGTCGTTTGATTCATTGAGTTCTAATTACCAATTCGTTAATTATTTGTTTCCCACGGTCGGCCATTTTGGTCGGCCATTTTAATTTTGGTTCCCACCATTGTTTTAATATAATCTTGTTTAAGTTTGAAGTTTAATTTATTAAGTCTTAATTTACATATTGTTAATTAATTGTTTCCCACGGTCGGCCATATTGGTCGGCCATTTTGATTTTGGTTCTCATCATTGTTTTAATATAATCTCATTTAAGTTTAATTTATTGAGTTTTAATTTACACATTGTTAATTAATTGTTTCCCACGGTCGGCCATTCTGGTCGGCCATTTTGATTTTAGTTCCTGTCATTGTTTTGATATAATCCTATTTAAGTTTGAAGTTTAGTTTAATTTATTGAGTCTTAATTTAAATATTGTTAATTAGTTGTTTCCCATGGTCAGCCATTTTGGTCGGCCATTTTAATTTTGATTTCCATCACTGTTTTATATTTCGTCCCTGTCTTTTAATTTAATTGCAAATTTGTGGAAAGTGCAATACCAGTGTCCAGAGGTTATCTGTGGTCTGTGTGTTGTCTGGGGTTTGTTGGTGACTGAATCTCTCTCTCAGATCTCATTGTTTAAATCGAGTCTTTTCTTCTAAGATAAGATGGGCCAATGCATGAGTCAGACTTCCTCCTCCCTACAAAAGGCCAAGGTAGATCCCGAAAGCCCTTTAGGGGAAATGTTAAGAAATTGGGATGTACATGAACTAACAAAAAGTAAGGACGCGGTCCAAATGATTCAATATTGTCTCGTAGAATGGCCACGAAAGAAATTAAGAAAGGATGAGATCACTTGGCCCAAGTATGGGAGTAAAGAACTCTGGCTATGCAAGACGTTATGTTTATATTTAAATTATAAAGGCCCAGCCAAATTAGAACAATTAGAATATGCTAAAATTTGGTTAAAATATTGGCAAAATAAAGATGAAGATAAGTCAACAGAAAAAATTTTGGCAGTAAAAAATGAGGCCCCTAAAAATAAAGTCAACCATAGACAAAATGAAAATAAGACGAATGACAAATCAAAGGCTCGATCTAAACAATGGGACCCATTGAATGTGCTTCCTCCAGTACAATTTAGAGATGTAGAAAGTGAAAATGAGACAGAGTCTTCCTCTTCAGAGGATGATTCTGATCTCTCCGGTCAATCAGACAAGGAGACTCAAACCAAAGAAGGAGTTCGGCACGGTTCTGCCACTCCTCGACATCACAAGGGTCAAGCTAAATCCGAGCTTTCTAGCCGAGAGACTGAAAACCCCTCGGTTAGAAAACGAAAAATTAAATTGGCGTGTGATAAATGTCCCGGATGTGAAACCTCCTCCAAAGAGAAACCAAAGGTATTACCGTTAAGGGAAGTACCCATGGGGGGAGCCCGAGGAGGAATTGGGTATGTAGTGGCCCCATTGTCCTCCTCGGAAGTAAGGGACTTTAAAAAAGAAATGAAAAGTCTATTGGCGGATCCAATTGGGCTTTCGCAGCAATTTGACCAATTCCTCGGGCCAAACATTTTCACTTGGCCAGAAATGCAGTCTATCCTCCAGGCCTTGTTCTCTCTGGAGGAACAAAAATTAATCCAGACTGCTGGAATGCGAATATGGGAGAGGGAGAACAATGATAACCAAGGCCCTCCCGGGGAAAGAAAATTGCCAAACGAGAATCCAAATTGGGACCCGAATGATGCCGAGGACCGGCAGAATATGGAAGATTACAGGAAATTGATAGTTAAAGGTATTCGGAAAGCAGTGCCGAGAATTAATAATGTAAAGAAGGCATTTGGGAATTCCCAAGCGAAAGACGAGTCTCCAGTCGATTGGCTGGAGAGAGTAAAGAATGCTATCCAACAGTACACGCAGCTTGATTTGGATAGTGACAACAGCCAAACCATGTTAAAGGTGCATTTCGTGTTATACTCGTGGCCAGATATAAGAAAGAAGTTGGAAAAGATGGACAAATGGCCCGAGAGAGGGTTGAATGAATTGTTGGAGGAAGCACAGAAAGTTTATGTGAGGAGAGATGAGGAGAATTGGAAGTCAAAAATTATGAAAAATATAGAAGCTGAGTCACCAAAACAAACCGAATCCAACAATCAGAATCAGGCAAAGACACAGACCCAAGGACAGAAGAACGGAAATGCTGGCAATAAGGCAGAGCACTTCTGCACTTATTGTAATAAACATGGCCATGGCACTTGGTATTGCTTCAAAAAAGCCAAGGATGAAAATGTCTATAAAGAAGTGGAAACACCAGGAACAAATTGACGGGGTCAGGGGCTCTATCCTTTGGGGACCAAGCAACACCTCAGAGAGCCCCTGATAACCCTATTAGTAGGTCCCCAAAGGCAGCCCATGACGTTTCTGGTCGACACGGGCACGGAAAGAACCTGTATAGCGGAAATACCAAGAGGAGTCTATATTACCAAACAAAAAACCATGGAAATATCGGGGGCGAAAGGAGAGACCTTTCCAGTTCCCATAATTCCAGACATAACTATCAGAGAGAACGGACGTACCTTCACAGAAAATGTTTTGTATGTGCCCCAGGCTGGGGTAAATTTACTGGGCAGAGACTTTCAAGTTCCCTTACGTGTGGGAGTGATCCCACAGGGAGGGAGGATGGTTACGAAGCTCTTCGTATTATCAACAGAGGAGGAAAATCAAATCGACCCTATTGTCTGGGGCAAGCCAGGCAATAGAGGCAAATTAGACATTCCCGCATTAACGGTCAATCTCATTCCAGGAACCAATCCAATCCGAGTTCCGCAATACCCTCTTAACCGGAAAAGACTCAAAGGACTAAAGCCAATAGTGGAGGAGCTGTTACGAGATCAGATTCTGGAGCCGTGTAAGTCCCCTTTCAATACGCCTATTCTGGCGGTCAGTAAGCCAGATGGTTCTTATCGGCTGGTGCAGGACCTTCGGAAGATCAATAACCGGGTGGAAACAGGGTTCCCCCTTGTGCCAAACCCATACACACTGCTAAGTCAAGTTCCACCAGAACACGTTTGGTTCTCGGTTATTGACCTTAAAGATGCCTTCTGGTCCTGCCCCTTGGATCCCTCTAGCAGGAACATCTTCGCTTTCACTTGGAAGGATCCGGACACTGAAAAAAGAACGCAGCTACGGTGGACTCGACTCCCTCAGGGATTCACTGAGGCTCCCCTGCTCTTGGTAAGGCACTCGAGAATTTGCTTACCACCTTTTGTCCACCGAAAGAAATTAAGGTCACACAGTACGTAGACGACCTGCTGGTGTCCAAGGAGCAGGAGTCTGCGGTCCGTGTGGCAACCATTGCTTTACTTAATTTCCTAGGAAAAAACGGTTTGCGCGTATCCAAAACAAAATTACAATTTGTAAAAGAGGAGGTTAAATACCTTAGACACCTAATTGGCCATGGGGCAAAGAAACTGAGCCCCAAAAGAATAGAGGGAATAATTGGACTACCTCCTCCCAAAACAAAAAAAGAAATCAGACAGTTGTTGGGGCTAATCGGATATTGCCGTCTATGGATAGATGGGTACATGCAATCCGTCAGATTCCTTTACGACAAACTAGTGGAAGAGGAACCCGTAAATTGGACCAGGGAAGACGACCAAAGTTTAAAAGAATTAAAAGAAAAACTTACCAGGGCTCCAGTCCTTAGTTTGCCGTCCCTAGAGAAGCCTTTCGACCTATTTGTTAACGTGGACAATGGGGCGGCCTTCAGTGTCTTAACTCAAAGCTGGGGAGGGGTCCGAAAGCCGATAGCATTCCTTTCAAAGATTCTTGATCCGGTGTCAAGGGGGTGGCCAGTCTGTATTCAGGCTGCCGCTGCATCAGCTGTACTGGTTACCGAGTGCCAAAAGCTAGTGTTTAGGGGGAGACTTACACTATACACTCCCCACTGTATAAAAACCATCCTAAGTCAGCGAGCATCGGAGTGGCTCACCGATGCTCAAATACTTAATTACAAAAGTGTCCTCATGGAGGCAGAACACCTCCAGATTAAAGCAAGCACCTCACAAAATCCAGCGATGTTTCTATATGGCACTCCGGAAGGCAAGTTAGAACATAATTGCCTTAATGTAATTGATTTGCAAACCAAGGTCCGTGAGGACCTCACAGACATTCCCATAACTGGAGGAAAGGATCTATTTATTGATGGATCCTCTAGAGTGATAAATGAGAAGAAAAAATCCGGGTATGCCATTGTGGATGGGCAAAAAATGATGGTAGTAGAAAAAGAAAAATTGCCCTCACAATGGTCAGCCCAGGTATGTGAATTGTACTCTCTGGAAAGAGCACTCCAGTTATTGGCCAGTCAAGTAGGAAATATATACACTGATTCCAGGTACGCGTATGGAGTCGTGCACACATTCGGAAAAATATGGACGGAAAGAGGGTTCCTGAATTCGAAAGGGAAAGACATACTTCACAAAGAACTAATTTTAAGAATTCTAGAATCTCTCAAACTACCCACAGGGATAGCAGTTATACACGTACCTGGACACCAAAAAGGACATACAAAGGAAGCCAGAGGAAACAATCTCGCGGATCTAGCTGCAAAATCGGCTGCAGAAGAAACAGATCAAGAGGTGTTACCGGAGAACATCTTAAAGGTGACTACAAGAGCAATGTCCAAAAGAAACGAGGACAACAGTCCACAGTCGTCCAGAGAGGGGAATACGCCAACCACACCGCCCAGAGAGGAAGACACACTAAAAGCAAGCATAGGGGGGAGCGAAAAGGAGGTAAGTGGAACCAATTCACCCTTACCCACACCTAAATTTACTGACAAGAAAGAACAAAGGATGCTTACTCTTGGGGGCATCAAAGATCTGGAAGGAAGGTGGCTCCTTCCAGATGGAAGACAACTTCTAAATAAAGAATTGACAAGGGAAATTTTTTCAACAATTCACCGAAATTACCACTGGGGCTCAAAAGCCTTAGTGGACCACTTCTCCCGAACTTTCTACTGCCTCAGAATGTATGAGGTAGCCAATCAAATTACACGCGATTGCGTGATCTGCCAAAAAGTGAACCAAAAAGTGATGAGAAATGTGACAGGAGGAGGAATGGACATGGCTACCCGTCCATTCCAAAACATACAAATTAATTTTACGGAAATGCCTCCTGTCCAAAAGTGGAAATACCTATTGGTAATCGTGGATCACCTTACTCATTGGGTTGAGGCTTTTCCAACTATAAACGCCACTGCTCAAACAGTGAGTAAAGTGATCCTAGAACAGATTATTCCACGATATGGAGTGCCATATCAAATTGATTCAGATAGAGGCACTCATTTCACATCAAAAGTGGTGCAATCTTTAATGGAGCAATTAGGCACGGATTGGAAACTACACACTCCGTGGCACCCTCAAAGTTCGGGAAGAGTGAAACGAATGAACCAAACAATCAAAAGAATGTTAACAAAATTAATGCTGGAAACAAAGTGGACGTGGGTGAAGTGCCTTCCACTTGCTCTCCTTAATATTCAAACACAACCTCGTACCGACATCCGAGTTTCACCTTATGAAATGCTTTTTGGGCTGCCCTATCTGGCCACCCAAAGAGAGATTGACACTAAGGAACATGAGAATCTGAATGTCCAAAAATACGTAGCCATCATTGCCAAAAATATAACGGAATTAAAGGAAAGAAGTCTTATGCCCCAAACTCCACCCTTAGAATCTCCAATCCATGACATCGAGCCTGGGGACTGGGTTTTAATTAAATCATGGGAAACAAAATCACTAACTCCGAACTAGGAAGGTCCTTTCCAGGTCCTAATCACCACTGAAACAGCGGTGAAAACAGCAGAGCATGGCTGGACTCATGTCAGACGTGTAAAAGGACCTGTCGCACCCCCTATAGAAGAAATGGACGAGGACACCGAGGAGAAGACTCCAACGAAAGTCGAACTAGGAGCGAGGCAGCCTTAAAAGTCCAATGTTAACTGTTACAAAGTTATTGAATGTTGTTTTAATCGTTGTGTTTCCTGAACTGTTATTGTTCCAATCTCAAACAGGTTAATCGTTACAATTCCCACTATTGGAAGGAAGCTTGAAAAACAGGGTTGTAACATTTTTTCTCTTACTCTCTTGCAGAAATTTCCAAGAGGAAAAGAAGGGCAAGCTCCCCTCTCCAGTGACCGTCAAAGCTCTACTCTGAAATTAAAGGACACAATGAAAGGACAAACCAAGGCCATGTTTGATATTATAAAAACTCCCAGCAGAGTGGAAGAGCTTGGTTGCAAACCAGTTGACCAACTGAGGGACCGCAAAACCCAAGTACGGGTACACAGCCAAATCAAGACCGGACCATTTAAGACCGGACCGGAGGAGTGGAAAAAGCTTCTCTGTGTGGCAGTGCTTATCGTCCTAATAGCGCAAGTACCAGGGTTAAAAGCGAGCCCGTTACCCCGGTGCAACCAGTGTTACAAAACTGCTTACGAGACAGCTGGAAGTTCTTTTAATATTAAACACTTTTTCCGGGCACATTCTTATGTTAATCCTGGATGTTACAACATCACTGGGCTGAGAAAATGCTCGGAAAAAGAGCACATCTACTAGATTGGATATAATTTTGGTACCGATATCCAGAAAAAAAACGGAGAGTGTCCCTCCGGAGAGGATTGGCTATGCTTCAATTTTCAATACATTAGGAAGGTTGAGGATTTGAGAAAACGCAAAACTCTAGATGTCGATCTAATCCAGGAAGTGGTTGTGCAAGAAAAACAAAACCAAAAAGACGCTGATCCTCTAGAATCGGACAAAAACCTATTTGTTGATTTAGCTGAGAGGATCAGTAGACAATTAAATCTAACAAATTACTAGGTGTGTGGAGGGACTTTAACCTCAGAGCATTGGCCTTGGCGAGGGGTCAGTATTGGGCCTCTCGAAATGTTGCAGCTCAATGAGATACCTCCCACAACCCGAAATGACAACGAGATCTGGCAACTGAGCAACACAGTCATTGGAGACGAGTGCTTGTGGAGAAAAGGAGGAAAATTTACGCAAGCAGTGGGAGAAACAACCTGCAAACGCTACTACATAACGGATGACAAAAGACAATGGTGGTTGCCAAAGGTTCCAGACGTTTATTGGTCGTCCACCAAGATACCACATAAGAACTGCATATTTAACAAAGAAGAGAGACTCTACCAGTGTTGGGAGGAAGGAAACCCTTATTCGACTCTTCCGGCCCTAGCTAAATATTGGAGGAAAATCACAACAACGGACAAAGACTTTTGGGCTGCTCCAGCGTCTTTGTATTGGATATATGGACACAAAGCATATTCAAAACTTCCAGGACAGTGGGGAGGAAGCTGCACCTTAGGAGCAATCCAGCCCAACTTCTTTTTACTGGCCAACCCTGCAGGAAACCACTTTGGTGTGCCATTATATGATGAACTCAATAGAGACATGTAATTGGGGGAACCCAAAAGTGGAAGAACGAAGAATGGCCACCCGAGCGTATTCTAGAAGTTTACAGACCTGCCACCTGGGCCCAGGATGGGAGTTGGGGCTATAGGACTCCTATTTATATGCTAAACAGAATCATCAAGTTTCAAGCTCTGATAGAGGTGATCACCAATAAAACAGCACAGGCTTTAAAACTGTTATCTACACAGCAGACCCAAACCAGGTCAGCCGTGTATCAAAATCAGTTGGCGTTAGATTACCTTCTAGCTGAAGAAGGGGAGGTCTGTGGGAAATTCAACACCACAGACTGCTGTCTCCATATTGACGACAACGGAAAGGCAATTTCACAAATTGCTACCAAAATTAGAAAATTGGCTCATGTACCAGTGCAAACATGGCACTCAATTATGGACTCTAATTGGTGGGGAAACGTCTTCCCTAGCCAATGGTGGAAGAAGGCACTAATGATTATTGGCTTATCATTAGTGGGACTTATCTTCCTCCCTTGCCTATTACCGTGTTTTGTGAGATTGATAACTTCCGTTGTCAGTCAAATGCCAGCCATTCAGGAGATGCAACAACACTATAGATCCCAAACTCCCACAGCTGCACAGTCCAGAGTTCTCCAGGTAACAGTGAATAAAAAGGACCGAGCCAATAAAGTAGCCGACACAGTTCTAAGAGACTTTCAGGCTCCTCCAAAAGTGGATGAAGAACTGTCTACCTTTTTATAAACAATGCAAAAATTACAATTCTGATAAAATCAGAAGAGGACGGAATTGTCATTCATGACAGAAAGTTAACTAATTTTTGCATTGTCAAAGCTTAGTAGCTGAAAGTTTAAAGTTTAAATATTCTAGTTTAAAGTTGTGATGTTTTAGACTTTTTAGGGATAATTAAGTAATGTTTAAAATTGATAAAGATGTTCTCAAAGTTAGCTACCAAGTTTCAAGAGTTTAAAATGTTTAAATGTTATAAAAATAAAGTTTAATAAAAGTTCTATATTGTAAGTAAAGGGGAGAGTACCCAACCCCCTGGCAAATATTAAGAGACCACTGCTGCACAAGAGCTAAAAATAGAAAACAATGGTTGGGTCTGTCACCCAGATGTATCCCTATCGGCATACTAATGAGGCACCTTCCCACCAATGTAAATGAGCCAGCTCAAACCCCTAGACAACATTATCTGATTGGCGGGAGGGAACCCCTCATTAATTAGTATGCCCAATAACATCGGGCTTAAGGGGAGGATGCATCTACAGACCCAACCCATCAAACTTGGGCATAAATAGGGCTCCCCCAAAGAGGAGGGGGCTCTCTGCAGCTAACCACCACAGGGTGCGTGCAGTGAGTCTCTTGCTTGCGTGCTGATTAGCAGCATAGCTGAGCTCGAGCCAGGGTATTGGCCTCGAACCTTTCCTAAGGACCCTCTTTTGATACTCTTCGGGTCTTAAACCGGAAGAGAGCCCGGCTCGAATAGAGCTCCTCGGGCTGCCGGCGGCAGCCCCAAGCTTCTAATCACCGACCGGGACCAAGGTTATTTTTTCCTCTGTTTGTTGCCTTTGTTTTCTCTTCTGGGGATTTCGGACACGGCGAGGTCCAATAAACATGTATTATTTTTACCCTCGTCGTGACAATTGTCTTTATTACCGACAGTTCCTCTGCTTGGGGAACCCCTCCCTTGGGCTTGGAAGCAAAGAGCACCTTATCACCAGAGTGTGATAACCTGTGGATGAGGTTCCAAGAGCTGCACAAAGGCGAGGATGGCGTGGTCAGCCCACAGCTGGCCTCAAAGCAGCAGCCCAGCTGGAGGCATGGCTGTTCCAGGGCACACCATGCTATTTTTCAGGAGCATGGACCTGCCAGCCAAGAAGGGATGAGCTTATTTACGTAAGCACCGTCCAGTGATCCAAAAGCACTTCTAGAAAGGAACTGTTTAGGCTAATGCACTGTATGCCCTGCACCAAATTACTGCCTCATGCCTGCTGCAGCAGGGATTTCTGGAGGAAAACCACAGGAGGGCTGTTCACCAAGGAAAACCAGTGCCAGTCTGGCTGCAGTGGAACAGTCCCAGCGTAGTGTCAGTGCCCCAGAGCCCCGTGCCAGGAGGGGTGGCCTGTTTTGGATGCTGCTGTATGTGCATAATTGGGACACGCCTGATCTGGGTGGGCTTGCCAAGACCCTGGTGAGGCCTGAGAATACATTTGGCAAAATGTGTGCCAGGAAGAGCTGCTGAGCCTGAACACCCTAGAAGTTTCACCTCTTTGGGAAATCCTTCTCTGGTGTGTGAAACAGCCCCCTGAGCAGCCAGAGTCAGAAGGAAGTGGGTGGCAAAGGTCAGCAAATCTTACGTTTGCTTCTTAAGAGGCGTTCCTGGAAGTTCAAGCAAACAAAATCCCTGAATCCAATGCCATTTGAACCAACAGCTTTTATGTGTCGGTGCAAGGTATAAATCGAGATCAGCCTAGAGATAATTTTGGGTGCAGAAAGATGGCTCCAGCTTCTCAGCTCCAGGACAAGAGAGTCTGATTTAGTCATGATAGTCATGACTAAATGATGACTAGACATCCAGCAGAGAGACATCTAAGGATCCTTTGTCTCCCAGCTTCTGATACCTGCTTTTCCTGGAAAGGCAAAAAATAGCTGTGCAGCAGTGACTCACCCTGGTCATTTCTCCTTTAAGGGTCAGCTGGTTGTTCTTATCACTTTGCTTCAAACTCTGAGAAGGAAATTTATGCTTTCTAAGAATTAAAAATGTCGTTACAGTTTCCTGTTGTCAACAGCAGTCTCTGCTTTTACACAACTCTCTTTGTCCATACCAGCCAGGGCAGACCCCAGGCAGGAAGGTTCCTGCCTCCTTCCTCTTTGAACAACCTAAAACACTTTATACTCCTTCCTTGGAAATGAGCAAGCCACCCCAGAGGTGCAGGAGAAACTTTTCTCTCCAGACCACAGCCAAATCAAGCCCAAAAGCTGCCAGTGTGGAAGCCCTGCTTAGAATATTCAAATGCCCACATTGCAAGGAGGTTTGTGTTTTCACTGTGCAGGTTTTTACTGCACAGAATAAACCTTTTTAACACACAAACCCACCCTCCCCTTAATGACGAGCCTCGAGGCTGAAGTCACATCACCAAGTGGCCTCAGAGATGCCTTTCCCCCGAGTGAAGCACCGCGGGGACCACTCTGCCCCTGAGCCGAGTGTGTGATTACACAGCGCAGGGACAAAGGGTGGCAGGAGGAGCGGCTCCCATGGGACGATTTCCAAATTATCAGCGCGACTAGGAGCAGATCCCGGCCTTTTTGCCAGCCAGGGTGCAGCAGAGATACACTTCAGACATCGATCCCGAGCTTGTCTTTTTGCAGGATGCTCAGGCTGCAAGCATCTCCTGCAGCATCTCCTGTTCCAAGGCGACGCCTGGCAAGGACAGGAATTCGCTGCTCTAGGTCGAGCTGGCTTTTCTCATCTCTACCAAAAAATATCCCTATGGATTTTAAAGGATGGCTGTCTGATGGTTGTGAATGGCTTCAGCTGTTTGCTTTCCATGTGCCTTGCAAAAGTCAGGAATTCAGCTTTTGGTTCTAGATTTGATCCTGAAGGTTCTGCATCCTGGAATTCAATTCAGCCAAAGTCCATGTTTGGCTGTGAAAGGGAAAATCTCCCAGATGGCTCCTTTTTGCTTAGCATGTTTCAGCGTGTCGTTTAGCATATGGGGAAGGCACAATAAAACAAAACAGACCCACTACTGTTTCATCAGACTTATCTGAAATCTGTATCCAGGATCTACAAACAAAAAAACAGCTGAGAGTTGTTTCACAGCAAAATATGGCAGGCGACCTTGTGGGCTTGGGCTGCTGGTGCTGCCCTCGTGGAAGGGCTGGCAGGTGGGTGTTAGACCAGCAGGAGCAGCAGAGCTGGTGCACTCTGAGGCTCAGCAATGCACAGATAAACAGACAAATAAAATTCTAGCGGTGAGCAAAGAGCCCTGCTTGCCCTGCTGGTCTTTGTCACTGTGCTGTTGTTATTCATGTGCTGGTTAAATCCTCACACACATCAGTCTCTGCTCAAGGAAGCCGGCGTAGAAATGCATCAAAATGATGTTCACTGCCTTTAATCTTCGTAGTGGTGGCTTTGCTTCTGCTCTGTCTTCTCAAAGGTGTGTGGAAGGGGCAAAGGACTTGTTTCTCATTTGCTTTCTGAAACAACCATTTCTACTTACTTAGGATCAACTCTGGAGTTCCCAAGGCTTGCAGTACCCACCCCTCCAGCCTGTGGGCTCTGGAGGGAGCTTAGGGCAAGTTGTGCACCAGGCTCATCCCCTCCATCCTCCCTGGGTGTCAGGACCATGCTGCCACAAGCCCTGAGAAAGGATGCTTGGCCAGCAGGGCTGATTCACTTCCAATTCCTCTCCTGGCCCACCAGAGATTCAGCACAGAGCTTGTGTATTGTTTTTCTTCAAACTCACCCCCGCCCAGGGCATTTGGAGAGCAGTTGTGGCCTAATGCAGAGCTCCTGTAAAGCCATCAGCCCTTGCCATGTCCAGAGGTAACACAGAGGTGCTGCCTACATCTTCTCTGGGGTACAGGGATGAGTTTGTTTGTGACACCCCACTGTAGCAGAACAAAATGGCCCAAGCTGAATTTCCCAAGCCTCAGCCCACCACGAGATGTTTGTGTGTCTGTTTGTCTGTAGATCATCAGAAGACACAATTTTCACACAGATTTGCACAAAAACTGCACCCATCCGATGACTGGAAGGGGTGGAAAGCCTTCAAGAGGAAACAACCACCAAAATACTCAGAATGGGTGAGGCAGGAGGCCACAAAGAGACTGCAGAGCACGGACCAACACAGATGCAGCAGCCAGACAAGCCTGAACTTTCTTAGGAGAGGTCCAGGCTGGTTTTTTGCAGTGCAGGACACAAAGCTGGGGAGACTTGGACAGCACTTTCCCAGAAGGCCAGACAGAAACCAGGCTTATTCTCCAGGAGCTCAACATGAGCTCCACAGTGCCAGTGGAGTCACAGTGGAGTCACAGCAGCTCGAGGCTGGCACATGATGTGGCAGCCAGGGCCATACAAACCCGAGGAAAAGCCAAGCCAGGTATTTCACACTGCACAGTGGTAATTTAAAGTGGTAATTTAAAACAAAGCACTTCAGGGTTCTTGCTTCTGGTATGTCAAGCCAAAGCTTTTTAAAATGTTACAGTTTTGGTAATATGGAGCAAAAGGGGAGAAAGATGTCACTGAAGGGTGACATCCTTACTTGACACTCAAGGATGTCACTGGAAGTCCCAGCATTCCTGTGTTTTGAGACAAAATTGCTGAATCCAGTTCCACAGCCAGGATGCCGAGTCATAGAAAAGTACTAATTAATTGGATTGCAAGGCAGTGATTGGGAAAAAAACAGCCCAGCACACAAGAATAAATCAGCCCAAAAGCGCATGCATGTCATTCCCCATGTGCTACCTTCCACTGTGACCAACACCATCTGCTTCAAAAAAAAAGGCATATGCTGCTATACTGAGACTTCTCTGAAACCCAAATTTGCTCATTTAGAGTCTCTGGGTATCTGCACCAGAGCACAATGCAGAAAGAATCCATTTAAAAGAGAAGGGCTTGCTGCAGTGTCTAACACCTAGCAGAGAAAGCCTCCAGAGGAGCTAACAGGAGCTGAAAGCTGGAAGTGGACCCTTTCAAACTGGGACTGAGGGCTGCCCTTTTCAAGAGATGGGCGGTGACCCTGCAACTATCAGCAGAAGGAAGCACAGAGTCACCGACTCCGGACACAGTGCCAGGCAAGGAAGGATAGCACCTTTTAAAGCTGCTTATTGATCCCAACTCAGCAGCAGCTGCAAAATAGCTGGTGATGAAGATCAGGGCCAGGAAACCTGTTGGTCGTTGGTTCTAAATTCAGTGGAAAGGTGATCTGTATTCAGAGCACATCCTCTCTCTTGCCTTATTTTCCACATTTACCTTCCAGCTGGATTCTCCACTCCGGGTAATGTCTTTTTTGTTGCAGCACAGCTACTCCAGCAATGTGTTCTCTAATTTCGTGCCTCACCACTGCCTTTAATATCACAGCTGAGCAAAGCACCACAGAGCCATGCAGAGTGCAAAAGGCCTTGGAGATCATCGAGTCCACAGCCTGTGACTGCCAGCACCTTGTCCCCAGCCCAGAGCACTGAGTGCCATGTCCACTCAGTCCTTGGACACCTCCAGGGATGGGCACTCCAAACCTCCCTGGGAAGCCCCCTGCAGTGTTTAATCACCTTTTCCATGAAGAAATTCCTCCAGATGTCCAGTCTAAACCTCCCCTGGCCCAGCCTGAGGCCGTTTCCTCTCCTCCTGTCCCTGTTCCCTGGGAGCAGAGCCCGACCCCCCCCCGGCTGCCCCTCCTGTCAGGGAGCTGTGCAGAGCCACAAGGTCCCCCCTGAGCCTCCTTTCCTGTACAATCTCCACACCCCCAACAATCAGATGTGGCATTTCATTTTCATTCATTCATATCCCGCTCAGGGTATTAGTCCTTTGGATGAGGAGACAACTTTCAACCTTCAGGATTTCATCAAAGACTCCGAGAAAGGCAACTTGATCACACATTCCACAACCAGGAAAAAACCTCAGTGACAGGGACACTTAAGCTGACATGGGTGTGGAAGGATAGAATCTGTGAGAGCAGGTAGAAATATAAGGCCAAGAGATGCTTTTATACAGCAAGTTTTACTGTATTTATTACACCAAGACCTTCCTTGGGGATAACCAGACACCTTATCAGCAAAAACACATCAAAAGCCACATGAGTACCACATGTGGTACCAGAACCCAGATCTCTTCTTCAGTTTCATCTTTTAGATAGCCCAAGAAAAAAAAATTAATTTGTATTTTTACAGTCTTGGCCAAATTCTCCCTTTCTGTAACAAAGATACGGGATCAAGTATATTCAGCTTAAAATGTATGCCCTAACCTCACATGTGCTCAGAGAAACCTGAGAACAGGAATTCACTGAAGGGAGCAAGACTTGGGAGAAGTTTGACCTATGCCCTACAGTCTCTCCCAGAGTTCCTCCCCTGCAGACCATGCTCCAGTGTCACAGCAGGACCGTTCATGTCTGTTTTTGTAGGAGCAGATGTAAAGGCCCCATGGGCATTTATCCTTTTGGGCTTCTCTCTTTAGGCTCTCCTCGCCACTGAGGGTGTTAAAGCCCCCATCAGTCCTGGGCCAAAGATCAGACCAGGGGTGTGGGCTTGATGCCTTAAGAGGCCTCCTGGAAACAGAGAACAGACAATAGTAAAGGGAATAAAGGTGGGGATTTATTGGAAAGGCCTCCAAAGGTCCCCTGGGGAGCCAGAGGCTGCTGCCCAGATGGGCCCCGAGATGGACCCTGAGAGGCCACGAGTTCTGCACACTTTTCTAGCTTTGGTTCATTTGCATCTCAGGGTTCATTCTCCAATTAAAGCTGCAGCTAATGATGGAATTCCCCTCAGCTTGCCCCCCTCAGAGGCTCTTTGGTTGGTACTTTTTGGGCCCAGTTTGGGCTGGGTGTCCTTGGAGAGCAGCCACGGAGAGGCTTTGTTGTGTGTGCCCAGCACAGAGAGCAGCACTGAACAGGGAACAGGCAACTCCAGAGTTACACACTGGGCACTGCAGGGTTGGAAACATAGAAAAGTTAAAACCTAAGGCTTCAGGCTGAGCTGACCTCAGTGATTCCTTCCCTGCCTCCTGCTCCCTTTTGCTGTGACACCACCTCCTTTTCTTCACACTTCTTCACCCCTTGGGTTGAGCAAACTGGAGCTGATTCACACCAGGAGTGTTGATTCACTCACCAGTGGTGAAGGAATTGTTTCACCAGCCCTTCCACCTCCCTGTGTGAGAAGCCAGTCACCACACAGAGTTCACATGCTCTGGGGCTGTTTGCTGCTGGGTCACCTGTGGGTAGCAAGTGGATTCAGAAATTATCCAGGGGTGAGCCCTCAAGGACTGAGTCAGCCAGAGAGGCACTGCCTGATCCCTGATTTACTCTGGAAACCAGTTTCAAAGCAACTTTGCATCTAAATCGGTGCTTTGGTCTTCCAAACAGCTGCGGTCCTGGGAGAACCTGGCCCAAGGTGCTGCCAAATGCTGATCTCTGCAAGCAGTCAGGAAGAAGATACTACAAGTCCTTGGGTATCACCACCTACCTTTGGCCTTAATTATGTGGTTTACATCACCTGCTCCTTGATGCGGGGTCATTACAAGCTAAAGGAAGTCTGCAGAAAGTGCTCATTTACGTTATGCAGGCTTCTTTCTCTGTAGTTTGGCTAATTGATGTGTGTCACGCATAGATATCTCACAGGAGCGCAGAAGAGGTTCGCCAGGCGTTAGCTGTGAATCACATTTCAGCTTCTTTTTCCCCTACAGTGGAGCTGGCAAGAGGAAATTACAGTCGGAGGGAACTGGGAAACAAAGCAGCACAAAAACAAGCAGCACAAGGACATGCAGCAAAGGAGCCTGAAGTTTGTTTGCTCAGTGGATTTCAAATGTGAGTTTAACACTGTCAGAGTTAAGCGGGGTTTGGCACCTCCTGTGACCCTGCACACACAGAGGCAGACACAGCCAGCCCCTGCAGCCAGACACGCTGGGGAACGCCGCCGGGAGCCTGCCACTGGTAATCCTACACTTTCCATCGGAGGAATTTGGGATTGCCAAGGCCCTTCCCACGAGGGGACAGTGCTGGTGTGAGTAGCTGCCAGCCTAGGATGGTGCTGGAGGGTGGATGGACAATGGGATGCCCTCCCCCTGTCATCTGTAGCTGACCCAGGGGCATTTGCAGCAAAAAGGAGTGCCTGGTGCGGGGATGTTTGTGCTTGAAAGGACAAAACTGATGTCTAAGTAGATATTTAGAATATTTAGTATAGAGTCTCAACAAGGTAGAGGCCTTGTCAAGCCTCTAAAGAGGGGAAATGATGCCTCAGATTTTAACTTTTCTATTTCCAAGCCCTGCAGTGCCCAGTGTGTAACTCTGGAGTTGCCTGTTCCCTGTTCAGTGCTGCTCTCTGTGCTGGGCACACACAACAAAGCCTCTCCAGGGCTGCTCTCCAAGGACACCCAGCCCAAACTGGGCCCAAAAAGTATCAACCAAAGAGCCTCTGAGGGGGGCAAGCTGAGGGCAATTCCATCATTAACTGCAGCTTTAATTGGAGAATGAACCCTGAGATGCAAATGAACCAAAGCTAGAAAAGTGTGCAGAACTCGTGGCCTCTCAGGGTCCATCTCGGGGTCCATCTGGGCAGCAGCCTCTGGCTCCCCAGGGGTACATTTGGAGGCCTTTCCAATAAATCCCCACCTTTATTCCCTTTATTCCTGTCCTGTCTCTGTTTCCAGGAGGCCTCTTAAGGCATCAAAACATGGTCTAACACGGTCTAACTCTGCAGGAATCTGCGAAACTCCTTCCTGGAACACCTCAGGGCAGTGCCTCCTTCAGGGAGTGAACCAACAGCAGCGTCTGGGACACGCTGGCAGGGCCTGAACTGACAGAGTTAAAACCACCTAGCACACCTCATGAAACAAACCTTTCATTTCAATAAGGCTGCTGCCTTGTCTTGATACACCCGGATTTTCCAAGGTGTTTCACCCCAGCAGCCTGCTGTAAGATCCCGCCTTACATGAGCTGCACAGAGGGAGGAGGTGATATGAACAAACACCCTCCCCGTGTGGAGGGGGCAGGTCTTCCAGGTTCTGTGGTTGCTGATGAGATCATGAGAAACGTGTGGGTCTGTTTTACCAACACCACCAGACTGGGATCCTTGCTGCAACCTTGTTTGTTCAACCACCCCGCAGGAAAACTCAGGGTGTGACTCATGGGGCTGTAGGGTAGGAAAACTTGAGGAGGATGGGTCATCTCCTGGGGGGATGAGCTGAAGAAACCGGTTAATGGTCACAGGACAACACAAAACATGTCTGTGTAGGGTTAAAAAAAACAGGTACAATCACTGGACACAGTGTAAGGCAGCGTGGGATGCTGCCTGGTGGCCCCTTGCAGCTGATCCACACTCCAAGGAGCTCGAGAGACAAAGGATGGTGAGCAAAGAGGGCTTGGGTGCTCAGGGAAAGCTGTGGGAAAAAGGTGCAGAGGGAGAATGGGAGCCACTGTGGCTCAGACAGCTCAGCCCAGACACTGGCACACAAAACAGGCATCAGATGCCATGAAACATCTTGTGCCGGCCAGCAGGGACAGCTGCTGAAGTGGCTAGCAGGCAAAACTGGGCAATTCGTATGGTTTGCATGCTGTCAGCTGAAGACATCAGCCTATTTCACCCCAGAATGCTGAATAAACAACACCATTTCTTTTTTTTCCCTATACGTCTTCCAATTCTTTAACGAGCACTTAGTGCTTGAGTTCCAGATAAGCACAGAAGAAATTAACACCAGACAGGACTTGGTACTGGGAAGAAATGTGCCCTCATTATACTTTGAGAAGTCAAAAAAACTCCACAGACCACTTATGCATGTGAGGAGGAAGAAATCACCTCCCTACAGCAGGTCAGATTGGCATAGACACAGTAAATGGGATGTTTGACTCCTGCAATAAATTACATGGACTGCCAGCAAGGATCCCATGTCTAAATCTCAGAAACCAAGCACCTGTGTCTTCACCTTCTGTATGGACCACAATTTATCTTCTTGAGAAGGGTAAGACCTTTATACTCAGCCTAAAACTCCTGGCAGGAGAGCAGGAAGTCTTCCATTGTAATGCTTTTATTGAATCAGTTTCTCTGATTCCCTGTTCTGTGTGGCAGGACTGCTGGGTGGGCCTGGGGATTCTGACCAGCCCACAAGCCCAAACGTTGCATTTTCACAAGTGATGCATGATTTTCAGGAAGCTGAATGCCTTAAGATTTTCCAGAAGTGTGTTTGGCACCTCCTGGTAAAGTCCATCCAGACAATTTTCTTAATTTCTGCTCCACAGTGAAAACACAGCCCACTAAATTCTTACAGATTTCACCCTTACATGCAAAATGCTGCCCACTTTTCCTTTCACATGTTTTAAACTGCTACCCCTAACTACAGACTGGAAATTAATGCATTTAGGGTGTCTCTTTTCTGGGGGAAAAAAAAAAAAAAAAGCTTTCAGACTTTCTTTCAGACTTCCATAGGAAGCTCAGTTTTCCTGAAAACCTCTTCCCAGCGAACAGGTCACAGAAGTTCAGGTGTCTGTGGTCAGAGTAATTTCACGGTGCCATTCACTCCAACCCCCTGCACTGTGCAGGGAGTGCACAGGAAAAGAAAGCTCTCCAGCCTGCCTGGAAATGTTTCACTGGCTCAGGTCTGGAAACACCTCACAGATTTCATTTTTTATTCAGCACCACCTGGCTTTGTAATTATTTGGAGACCTTAATGGCCATTGGGCAGTAAGCACAGGAATGTTCATTCTTTTGAGGATGATATCTCACCCACACAACAAAATTAAAATTGCACAGCTTCTCACTTGAAAGGATTTCACCCCAGCCTCAGAAACACAGCAACATCAGTCCTTGTTCTAGAAAGGCAAAGGACTTACCCCAAAATACACAGGAAATGAGTGGTGAAGGCAAGTTGACATCATCCAAGTTCTTCACCTGAAGTATGTGTGAATCATGGAATGGTTTGGGTTGGAAGAGACCTTAGTTAAGATGATCCCATCCCACCCCTGCCACAGGCAGGGACACCTTCCACTATCCCAGGCTGTTCCAAGCCCCATCCAACCTGGCCTTGGACAATTCCAGGGATCCAGGAGCAGCCACAGCTTCTCTGGGCACCCTGTGCCAGGGCCTCAGAACCCTCCCAGGGCACAATTTTTCCTGCTGTCTGATCTAACTCTGCCCTCTGTCAGTTTAAAGCCAGTCCCCTCCCTTGTCCTGTCCCATCAGGCCTTTGTTAAAAAATTCCTCTCCAGCTCTCTTGGAGCCCGTTTAGGTACTGGGAAGTGCTCTAAGGTGTCCCTGGAGCCTTTTCTCCATCTGGACAGCCCCATCTCTCTCAGCTGGTGTCCATAGCAGAGGTGCTGCAGCCTGGAGCACCTGTGTGGTGTTGCACAGGCCACAGGAGAGAGCAGTCAATACCCTGTTCACCTGCATGCTTTGCTCCCTCTGCTCCTGAGCTCTCACAGGGGAAAATTCAGAAAGAACCTTTCTGGATCAAAAAAACCTTTTCTACTCTGACTTTTCTCCTGAAAAGAGTGGGTTAGCTAGCATTAAGACCCCATTCTCCTTTCCCACTCCTCTGCTCCCCTGTCCATCACAGTCAACAAATGAGGAGCACATGGAAGGGAGATCACACCACAGCTGCCTGCCACAGGTCATTAAGCATTATTTTGGTCCCCACCCCGGAGGGCTGTTGTCAAAAATAACGACAATTCTCGCAACGAGATTTAAAAGGGAAGATGTTTATTAAACCCCGCTGCGGTCCGGAATCCCACAAAAGAAAACAAAAGAAAAATTAGGAAAGGTTAAGGTCCCGGTTGGTGATCACGAGCTGGGTCTGCCAATGGCAGACCAGAGGAGCTCCGAGCCGGGCTTTCCTAAACTTAAGGTTTAGGTTTAATCTAATGGGTGTCCTTGAAAAAGGATTGAAGAGGCCGAGAGCCCTGGCTCGCGCCTGAAAGAACAGCTAGCCTGTCTTTCGGCAAAGACCCACTGCGCTGCCCTCGAGAGGTTGCTGCAGAGAGCCCCCTCCCTCTCAGGGAGCTCCAATTTATAGAGAATTTGGATGGGTTGGGTCTGTGGATGTATCCTCCCCTTGGGCCTGATGTTATTGGGCACACTAATTAATTAGGAGGTCCCTCCCGCCAATCAGATGTTGGTGTCTAGGGGAAGATGTTGGCTCCTTTGCATTGGCGGGAAGGGGCCTCATTAGTATGCCGGCCTGGATACATCCCAGTGACAGACCCAACCGTCTGTTTCTAATTTTAGATTTTGAGCGCTAGTGAGCCTTTATTATGAGCCAGGGGGCTGGGCACTCTCCCCCTTGCTTTAAATAGGAATTCATTAATAAGCTTTATTTTAAAACATACAAAACACTCAGAAACCTTTTAAACCCTCAAAATCAACTTAATATAACTCAGTTAACATTCAACATTCCCTTAAGTAACTTTCCAAAAATATTAACAACCTTAAACACGAACTCCACAACTTTAACTCAAAATGTCCCGACTTCAACCTTTAACAAGGCAGAAATTTTTCAGTTCCTATTGTTTATGACAGCTGTTAAAGCAGTAAATTTGCCAGCTAGCAGAATTTGTGGGTGTCTGATTGTTTGCTCCCAAGTGTTTCTTCTGGGAAGGCTCAAAACTTTGCTTTTTCGTCTTTTCTTGTGTAGGTGCCACATCAGTATCATTTGACAAAGGGCACAACACCTGCAGATGGCTCTGTTAAGGCTCAGGAATATTTAATTGTCTACTGCCAGCTGGAAAAGATCTTCAGAACAGCAGTGTTTCTACTTATACCCTGTTGGCTCAAAATGTCCTTTGCTTTATGGGCCACAAACTCTCTTTGAACATTGGCAGTTCCTATTTTTTTGTTGGTGTTTTTTTTGTTTTTTTTTTAATTTCTGTCTTTTCCCTAACACAGCAGTTTCTGGTCGCTGCCATACTGCAGAGATTATTTTAATGATCTCTTCCTACCTGTCAGCCACGGTGGCAAAGGTGTAATTTCACAAGCCTTTTAAGCAATCATTCAGCAATGCTTTAATACAAAGGGTGTCATTAAATGACCAGTCACATGCCCACCTGAGGGAACACCAGCTCTGCTCTGTGATCTGAGTGACTCAGTCAACTCTGCCAAGTGCCATGAATCGGTAAAAAACCGGGAAAAAAAATTTGGTCAAAGGGACATATTTTCTATTAAAATAATGACATTTGTTGTGAAGATGTGCAGTCAGACTCTTCAAACTTTTGTCCTGCTGCTTCTTGCACTCTGCCCAACAAGCTTCAGTCTGCCCTTCATGTGGTTGTGACATCCCAGGGAAGCATTTACGTGTTTACACATTATTACTGTTAGATTTTCAACACTCAAAGACTTCAAAGATTCCAGGTGAACTGCTGGGTTTTGATGTCTCAGGCCAGGTCTTAATGAAGGACTCCATTTTTTGGAGGCACAAATAACTGCTGGCATAGCTAATTGCTGTAATATGCATATCTGAGCTCCTCAGAGCAGCCAGAAAAGCAGATAATTTTCTGGGCTGAAATTCAGCTGTGTTGTGCCAGCAAGGCAGGGGCTTGCAGATGTGTTGGGGTTTGGTTTTGTTTGCCTCTGTCACATCCCTGTTGGAAAGGAACAAGTTCTCTGGGTTGCTCTTTGCCTCTGAAACCTGAAGTCAAAATAAGACAATGGCCACCCCCTGATGTTTTGGGCCTTGCAAATATTACTCTGCTTAGATTTCTTCAAATCATAGACCCTTAAATCGTGAAAAAACAGCAACTAAGGGAAGGCAGGGAAGCCTTTGATGGCTGGAATCAGCCCACACCCACCATCAGGTGCTGCAGGAGAGTGGCTTTTCCAGGTAGGATCCTTCTCTGCTGACATTCTGCCTGTGGTAGAGCCACTGTGTGGTGCAGCCCAAGGCTGGGAGGTGTCCAGGTTTTAGGAGAGGGAGCATTCAGAAGCAGATGAGGAACTGATGCTTCCCCAGCTCCCCCTGCAGCAGACCTCCACTCGCCAGTGACCTTCTCCAACCTGTTTAATGTTGGGTCTTTTCAGGACACTTATGGGGCTTAAAGGAACAGGAACAAAGTGGGGGTTTCTGAAGCTTCTAAATATCTTTGAAAAACCACAGCAGACTCTTATTCACATCTTGAAAATCTGTGCTTTCATCTTTGCCACTTAGCCTCAGTTAGAAATGGGGACATGCAGAACACTCTAGACACCATTATTCCCCCTGAAGAGAATAAGAGTACCAGAACAAGAAAGAGCAATCTACTGCTGACTGAAGTGCTCAGGGAGGATGGGGACAAAGGCCAGCACAAGAAGAACAAAAAAGGGACCTCGACCAACCAGTTTCTGAGAAGGAAAGATGAAAGACTCTCTCCAGCTGCCATTGAAGTGAGTGGAAAGATTCTCATTAACCTAAATGGGAGTCAGATGAAGGATTTGTTTTCAGTGTACCTTTGTGAAGCAGGATGCAAACCTGCAGGGAGGCCTGGGAAGTGTCAGAACCAGACAGAAAGAGGGGCCCGCTGCAGAGGGAAAGGGCAGGAACGGGATTTCTAATCCGGTTTGGAAAGCAAAACGCTGCACCCCCGGCACGGCACACAAAGCCGCGCATAAAACTTCAGTGGGAAGCAACGGGAGCAGCTCCCCTCTCCCCTCCGGCTCCGCTGGAATCCGGTTCTTTTGACACTCGGGACTAATTGGGCTGGATCAGCCAAGCTGTAATGTGCCTTGGCTGGATCACACAAACCCACCCTCAGAGCCGTGTTGGTCTCCTGAATACAAAACACAGCCGTAAGTAAAGCTGCACAAACAGCCCCGGCTCGGACAGGTTTGGTCAGCTGCCAGCCCAGGGCACAGCTCCACTGACCCCTTCCTCCCTGCAGCCCCCAGCCCAGCCCCACGGAGCTGGGCTGGAGCATCGGTGAGAGGAAAGGAGCAGAGAGAGGGAGGGAGAGGTCCCTGTCACTCGCAGCTGCAGGGGGACACGCTGCCCCTTGCAGCCTTTGATGTGTCAGCTCCTACAGCCCAGCGCCAGGAATGTCCCCTGCACCTGTTTGGGAGTGATGCAGCCTCCCTGATTAATTTTTCTAATTTAATGGTTTTAATTAATTTTTAATCGGTTGTCGTGCTTCATCATAAGACGTGTGTTTTATCCACAGGCAGTGTGATTTTCCGCTTTAGCCAGAACACAGCTTTTTTTCCCACAGATTGTTATTTTTAGAGTGTGCTTATTAGATCACTGAAACTTTTCAAGTTTTGCTAAACTAACCCTGATAAGCTTCAGTGAAGAAGGCCTGGGGGAGCTAAACCCTGGACACCTGGTATCCAGAATTTATAGCCCTGCAAGGACAGGCTGGAGTGACCAGAAGATAAAGAAAAGACTTATCAAAGGCAATTCAACATATGCTGGAAACTCCCTGCCTGTGGGGGAAAAAAAAAAAAAAAGATAATGAGAAGACACAGAAATATGTAGACTGGTTAGCATGAGAAACAAGAAAACAATAACCAACAGAAGACAGAACACTAATTAATGAAGAGAATATGTACTTTAGAACCAAAGGGTGGTGATTCGTCTGCCTAAAGTGCAAAAATAAGCAGAAAGTTTGGAAAGCCGTGTGCGCCTAGGTGGAGCTATTCCCTCATGCTGCCCAGCCTGGGATGAAGGAATGCCTACTCACAAAATAACAACAACAAAAAAAATAGCGTTAGGGAGTTTCACTTACCCCACGTTTTCGGTGACACACCTACAAGGAGGTGAGCAACACGTCTGTCACCTCTGTGACTTGATGCCTAACCAGGCTGCGTGTCACCTGGCCAGAAGTTAATTTCAGCCTTTTACAAACACTCGGGAGAAAAACAAACACAAAAAGTCCCAACAAACAAAAAAACCCCCAACCAACCAAACACAAAAAAACCCCAAGAACCACAAAAAAGAAAACAAAAAACTCACGAAAACAAAACAAACAAACAACCCCCCAAAAAACTGAAACACACATGCACACACACACACACAAAAGACCCCAAAACAAAACAAAATGAAAAACAACACAGAAATCTGCCTAGTGGAGGGAAGGAGAAAGGGAAATGGGAAGGTGTGGGGGAGAAAAGGGATAAAAGAAAGAATAAAAGCTGTTTATTAGCAGGTAATTAGATTACCCTAGGAGTTTCCAGATGTCCTTGGTCTGGTTTCCAAATAAAGCAACCCCAAGTTGCATCAGGAGAAAACAACTCAGGAGGAAAGAGAATTTAAACACATAAATTCTGCATTTCACATTGCTTACTTAAGGACCTTAGACCCCTTTGAAGTCTGAGGTCTCACTCAGGAGACTGCTTGAGCATTTGCAGGAGCAGGGCACTAGTTTGTGCTATTTTTAACTTTACTCCATCTGTAAAGCCAGTAATTATAAACAAAAAGCCTCAGATTTTAAAAGGCCACCTGACCATGCAATCACACTACTAGAAACCCATTTCCAAACTACCAACAAACTAAAACCTTCTTATATGTTTTTATTTTAATGTAGGCGTTTAATGCCCTCTATATCAACTTAAGAATAGTGCTTGTTTAATGTTGCTTTTCCATCTGCCTCAATGCTGATGGTGTAAATCACCAAACTATCTCCCAGGGACACATTCCCAGCTGGGTTAATGGGATATGAACCACTTGACCAGCAAAACTCTGGTAATTTACATCAGCAGATGCTCTGGCCCTCTCAATATCCTTTGTTTTCTATTGCAGGAGGGAAATCAGTGGCTCCTTTTGTCAGCCCTCAGCACTCTGAAGAGTGATTGAGTCTTATTTACTCTCAGCCTTCCTTCCCAGGCTCTGGCTTTGGAAAGAGGCCTCCAAGAGAAGCAGAATTTCCAAGGCTCACTGTCCCTGCTTCAGGTCTTCCTGAACCTGCCCTCCTTCAGCTTAAAGCCATTCTTTCATCTCCTGTCCCTGAGGAAAGTCCCTCTCCAGCCCTTCCTTTAAGCTTCCTGGTACTCAAAACTCCCATAAAGCCAATTCCTACCTACATTTTTTTCCCTAAATTTTGTCTTGCCATGAGTGACTAAAGCCACTAGTGCTGAGGCAATGACAAATCACCCAGTTGTCAAAAATTCACTCTGAGTGACTAAGCCCCACTATCAAAAAAAAAGGCTTTCCAGAGAACTGAGAGCTTTCTGAAGAAACCAAACTCTCACCAAAGCCCCCACAAAGGCTCAGCTGCTGCTTGGGCACCGAAAGCCCTCCAGCTTTGTGTGAAATGCAATGGTCAAGGTTACATTTGATCTGAGGTGCTTCAGGTGTCTCAAAAAAGCCCCACTAGGCTGGTGCCACATGGGTAATGCTTCATCCCTCGGATGCAAGAACATATTGTCCATCATGTGTGAACAAGATTTCCTTTATGGTAACAGTGGAGGCCTAACATAATGTCCTTTACACTGTCCTGGACCAGCTGATGTGACTCATGCTCCCATTTTCACCTTTTTTTTTTCACAAGGCAGGACCACAATGCAACAGAGAGGCGATTTGGGGGGTCACACCTGGGTTATTTCAGGCAGGGAGTTTGAGAAAAACATCCTTCTTGCCTCATTGCATCACCTACACCTGCAAGGTCACCATGGAGACTCCATTTATTATCAGAGTGACTGCTCCTTCAACGCTGGGTCCAGGGTGGAAGGAAAGAAAGCAGACACAGGGGTTTTTAATTTGCTAATACAACCAGAGAGCTGTACAGAAAACAGGCACCATGGAAACAAGCAGGTGCGCTGCAGCATACAAAAGTCTGAAAAAGCAGGCAAGTTAATTTTCACCCTCTCAGGTTATTTTTGGGGCATCAAAAGGATTGTTTTCAGCCTGCTCAGGCTCAAATTTGGACAGAGGGCAGGCAAAGCAGGCACTTGAAATGAGGGTTGTCATTCAGGAGCAGAGCAAAGAACCCTCTTGGCCTGGATACTTCTTCCCACATCTGCAGCACCAAGCCCCGTTCACAGGGGGCTTTTAGCACTCTGAAATGATCTCGGGGCTGTGCAGGTTTGGGGCAGCTCAGCCTGTGCCTCTGGAAGGCAGAACAGGATTGAAGAGCACGTGCTCCCTTCTACCCCTTGGTTTTCTCTCTTTTCTCTGAAAAGGTGCGTTGGTGACTTCAGGGCTGATGGTGAGGGTGTCCTTTGAGGTGAGACAGAGTTATAGGCACCTCCTCTGGTGCTGTGGCATTTCCCTGTCACTCCAGAATGGGAATTCCTCCTCCCACCCCCAACCTGCTCTTTAATTGTTCAGAGATCACCGTGTGACAAATCCAGAGAAGTTTCCACGTGGACATTGCTTTTCAGGTTGTCGTTTTTCAGTGAAAAAAAGTGCTTTAGTGGCATGGAGACCAGAGCAGCCCAGCGTGGAAGGATCAGGGGGACACTTCAGCAAGTACCTCCCAAGAAGACAAATGTATTACTTCCATTCATGAAAGGCAGCTTGGCCCTCCTGGCTCCTAAAAGTCTTGATAAACACGGCTGCTTTACACCCTGTGGAGTGACAGACTGGTTCAGGATAACGAGAGCCTCACTCTTCGCTTCAGACAGCTGGAATGTGCAAGTTGTTAAGCATGAAATCCCAAGAAGATGCGACAGAAATAGCTGCTGCACACTTGTTAATGGTGAAAGTCTTAATTTTGTTGCTAAATTTTCAGTATCAGCTGTTAAAAGCAGTAGATTTCCACCTCTTGCTAACTTCCACCCAAAGATAAAACCTCATAGCAAAGAAAATTAATTGTTTAGAAATCCCAGTGTGCCAATTTCCCCTTAATCACCAATGTTAACAGCCTAACTTAGGTACCCAAACAAATTTATCCCAACAAAGTAAATGAACCCATCCTCTGATCCATTGCAGCTGTCCCAGAACCAAAGGAAATAGCAGGAAACCAACCCAGAGCAAAAGACAGGAGGAGAAAACCTTGTGCATCTGCTTGGTTCGAGGCCCACCAGAATGGCTGAAAAACCCAACACACTCTGAAAAGAAAAAAAAAACAAAAAACCAAACCAGATTTCCCTGCTTCTCCCAGCAGGGCAATTTTGGCACGGGATTTTCAGGCACTGCCTGTCACAGCCTGCAGGGATTTCGCTGTGAAATTTCCTCCACTTTCTAACAACTCACCCAGGGGACTCAACTGGTTTTCTCTCCAAGGCAAGCCTGAGAGCCCAGGCTGGTATTTATGATTTTTTTTCTACTCACTTCTTCCCATTCCTGGAAGAGTGAACAAGATCCCTGACCTGTATGGTTGACATGAAAAAACATATGGGCTTTCCAGTCACATTTTCTATTCAGTCTGCACTTTTTTAAAAACCCATGTTCTTATTCATCTGGATAATGTTAAAAAAAAAAAAAAAAAAAAAAAAAAAACCAAAACAAAAAAAAAGCCATGCAATTAAGGGTTTTTTTGGGAAGACTTTTACCCCTTGAAAATTTTTCATGAACACTAATAGATGCTTTTAGCTGAAGGAAGAGGAGAGGGGAAAGTAAACCCACTGTGGAAGCAATGTTTTTGAAATAAACAAACAGGCAGCTGCCTCCATAACAATAAAGGACATCAGAAAATCTCACAGTAAGTAATCCAGGGCATCTATTTTACATGCCAGCTCAGAAAATCCCTCTTTCCAATTTATCATTGGATAAGTCAGCTAACTCTTCCTGATTCTGCAACTTCTTTTCTTTGCCTATCAGAAACTAAGAAAGAAATAAATTTAGGCCTAATTTAATTTGTGATGACATCACTGGTGGATTTTTAAAGAGCTAGCAATGTCAGAAAAGCTTGCTTTGTTGATTTCTATAATTCTGCTTAAAATATGAGGAGAAGCTGGCAGAATTCAGTATTTAAATGGTGTTTAGGCAGCTTCTACAGTTAAAAAAAAAAGAAAGAAAAAAAACCAAAAGGAAGGGCAGGATATGGAAATTGAGGCTAAAGCTTCATAGAAAATAAATTCCCACTGGAATGGTAAGTCCGCATGACAAAAATAATTCATTTTGAGGACGTGGATCAGCCAGGAGATCTTCAGTCATCCTGGGTGAGCCACAGGATTGCACCAGAACACTCAGGGCTGGACTTGGAAACCTCCAAAGGTGGAGGCAGCACAACCTGCTCCAGCAAGTGACTCAAATCTTATTTCATTATATCAATAATGAAACGTCCTCCATTACTCAAAAAAGCTTAGACACCACTGAAACCTGAAAAAAATTCTGCATGAGCAGTGCCTTCCCCTGCCAAGCTGACCACAAACTCACAGCTGCCCCTGTGAAAAACTTAATCAGATTCCACCCCTTTGTGGTTCACAGATGATGGTCTAAGCCACATAACCTTTCTGCTTCATCTAAAGCAGCAGCTAATAACTCTGACAGGATTTTATTCTTCCAGCAGAACAGGGACAAGATGACACAAACTCTACCACGAGCCTTCACAGGCATTTGTCCTCTGCTGGCAGCAGAGGACACGATGCTGCAGATTCTCAGGAGCTGTTTCCAGGGTTCAGTGTGTCACAGCTTGGTGATTCATACCCTGTGATCTGCACAGGACCTGCAGGCAGGACCACGAGCTGCTGCCAAACAGAAATATGGGACATCTCAAAAAAAAAAAAAAAA
>VXAC01004341.1:30844-71868 GCA_013399225.1 Rhipidura dahli
AAAAAAAAAGAAGAAAAAACCAAAAATCCCCATATCAAACCAAAACAAAATCACAGGCAAACCCCAAGCATGGAAAATTTCCTTCCAGCTCATTTAAAGCTGCAAACTCAGAAAGAACAGATCAGAGAACCTTAGAATAGAGGATACAAATAAGAATTTAATTCTACAAAACACCAGAATGGGAAATCTTTCCAAAACCTTCATCCTACCACCTTCACAATGATGACTTTTTCTGAGTGAAATTACTGGTCCCTGACACTGTTTAAGCTGCTCACACCTGACGAGCAGACTGCTGTCATCAGGCACAGGACCAAAGTCCAGCCAGACTCACATGACTGCCTCTCCCACCCCTACACCCAGACCTCTGGGGTGTCATTTGCCCTCAGATTTGTATGTTCAGATTTGGGTTAGCAGTCTCCATTAGGATTCTGGCACCACCAGGCCACACTCAAAGCCTGCATGACACCAGTGATGCTGCTTTGAGCTGAAATAACTGAAGCCCAACCCCAATGCTGTAAGCTACATATATTTTTGTACATCCGTAAAGCCCTCAGGGTTTCTTCAGGTATCTCCCTTCTCCAGACACCTCACTGGTGTGTTGTTAGGACTCTCAAATCTGGTGATTTTAACGCTACAGCCCCCACAGGACTCCCCAGGCTGGCAAGCATTTTCCCTTTTCTCTCCCCAAATGCAGAATGAATCACTCTGCCCCCTTTCCCCCTTCCTTTCTCACAATTACCCTCTCAGCCAAGCACTCAAGACGCCTGGTCAGCTCCTTGTGACCCCTGCCTACACCTCCCTAAACACTAATTTAATTTGACAACTGAGCTGCTCATTCTCCACCTCCCAAGCGGAGCTCAATTCCTGGTTACAAAACCTGAGCATTAACCAGGAGGACAACCAACACTGAGGCCGGGGTCAGAGGGGAAGGGAGAGCAGGATTACAGCCAAGAAACCTGTATTTCCACCTGATTAAGGCCACTGTGTAATGATGACCCCGCTAAGGAAAAAACTGAAGCCTTTTCCAGAGCACACGGGTGCCCACAAACACACAGGACTGGGTATTAGAAACATCCAGGAAAAGGTTAAGTGTATAGAAAACTTAAATTTGTCTCAGTGTGCTAAAAATGGCTTCTCTTCACTTCCAGAGTTCGACCCCAGTCAGCAACTTACCCCTCACAACAACTCCCTCACTCCCTCAGCAGCAGGATGGGGGACAGAACCAAAAGGGTAAAAAGCTACAAAATTCGTGGGTTGAGACAGTGGCAGAGTTAATAGGGACAGCAAAAGCCACGCACACAAGCACAGCAAACCAAGGGATTCATTCATTCACCACGTCCCATGGGCAGGCAGGTGTTCAGCCATGCTCAGGAAAGCCGGGGCTCCATCATTTGAAACACCCTGAGTGCGTTTGTCTCTTGCCCTTCCTTCTTCTCCCCACCACTTCCTACCCTGACCACGATAGCACACGGTCTGGAATATCCCTTGGAGCAGTTGGGATCAGTTGTCCTGGCCCTCCCAAATCCTTGATTACCCTCAGCCCCCTCACTGGCAGGGCGTTCTGAGGAGCAGAGAAAGGCCTTGTTGTGCCAACACTGGTCAGCAATAACTAAAACAGCCCTGTGTTGTCAACACTGTTTACAGCATCAATCCTAAATACACCCCCTACTGTAATTTCCTTGCCATGAGGAAAATTATCCCAGAATGCTCACCATAAAGCATGAAACTCCCAGGGAGAAGAAAAGGGACAAAAATCCAGTCCCTTGCAAAATAACACTAATTGTTCCATACAAGGTATGATGATGATGATGATGATGATGATGTGACAGCCACACAAAAAGAGGTTTTGTTTGGTTTTTTTTTCAGCTGGAACAAGTAATCTGATGACAGGCTTGCAGCTCCTCCACCTCCCAACCACAATCATGCAAATAACATCTTACCACTGAGACACCTATTTATGTAAGCAGAGGCCTAATCACTTCATCTGAGGCATCCAGAAGGTATTATTAGGGCACACAAGGCTTATTAAGGAATAACACAGCGTTCTGAAGACACCACAACCTCCAGCAGTGCAGCAAGGAAACAAAACTGCAGCATCAATGGCTTCAAAATCTAAATTATAAAAATGGCAGAATTCTGCACTACAAGCAGCCCCACTAGGCAAACCTATTTTTCTTGCCACTCCACCTTCCAAAAGGGTGTTTCTCTCCTCTAAAAGCACCCATTTGTATCTGGCACCTGACAGCATGAATGCTGTGCGGATCAAACACACAGCTTCAACTCCCAGCCTTGTTTTGCATCAGAATACTTAAATAGCGTGACTCTTCCCCCAGAAAAACCTGGCTTCAGTCTTACCACTTCATCAGTGATCCTCTCTGCTCTCCTCACTTGCACTTTGATAAACCTGGAAAGCAACTGGTCCTTTCCAACCACCCTGGAGCAACGGGAATTCTGAGGAATTGGGATCACAGGGCTCCCTCTTGGCCAGGAGCAGTGGATGAATTTTTACAACCCTCTCCCACAGGTCACCACAGCAGAGAGTTAATTTCAGCAGTAACAGCTCTCCACCCTGCTGCCCCATGCCTAGGAGCAAAATCACCCTTCCTCATGGCAAACTGAGGTCCAGTGCTTCAGGAATGACCATTTGCCACAGATTTTGAAGGCACCGTAGGCGCACTTCAACTGGATTTAGAAAATGGCTTTCTGTGTATTCTGCCTCCCTTTTGTTTGTGTACCAGAGAGCCACTTACTGCAAATTCTGTGAAACGCGATAAATACGGCTATGAACACATTTAGCAACAATTTCTCACTGCAGCTGGAAAAAAAATACAGCTTTGTTGCGTTACAGTCATGTTTAATATATTCCAGTAGCTTCTCGTCTTAACCCTGCTGCTCTTCCAAGATTGAGTGTTCCCAGGCTTTTTCAGCTTTCCACAGGTCAGATTTTAGGACAGTCAAGGATCACAAGTTACATTCATGCTCAAAAGGCACAAACCCATCAGGAACACTTGTCCCAAAGGGACTCTGCAGCACTGCTCCACGAGTGTGCTGCACAATACTGCCCTTTGCCAAAGGTAAATTTGATGCTTCAACATGGACACAGGGGAAGCAAGCAGCATGTTGAAATGCATGCTTTAGGCAGATCACTCATTTCTCTCACTTCAAGCAACACAGAAGTAAAAATCAAGTTACTTTTTTTTCCTCTCCACCTTTAAGCAGGAGGACGTCCAGGCAGTCAGGCTACCCGAGAGTGGTGTGTGGTGTCTGTGAGGGATATGCCAAGAAACAAGCTGGTTTGTTTCTTTTCCCTGCCCTCCTTGTTTTGTAACCTCTTTGTCATCTTCCTCAGAACTGGTTTTAGAACCAAAGCGCTACACAAAGAGCTACTGGATAAAAAGAAACACCTAATTTCTTTGAAGTCTCTCACAGATAAATGTCAGTTCTGTTCCCAAATACTCCATCCATCTCTCATTTGTACATCCAGAATCACACCAAAGGTTTGCTCATTCTGACTCCCCATTTGGCCCTGCCACACCACTCCACTCCTTCATCACACTTGTAACTCTCCCAGGCATTTCCTTTCACGCACACTGCCAATTCCAGGTCCAGACTCCTCACCTCAAGCTCCCCACAGAGATCTCTAACCCAGCTGTTCAGCACTTTTATTGTCCTGTTTCATATCCCACCCTGAAGACTATTTATTTCCTGCCCCTTTTCCTATTCTGAAATCCTGTTCTTCCATCCTCTAACAGGAGCTGGTAGTATTCCCTTTGCAGGTGATTTCTTCAATAATGAAAAGAAAGGGGGAAAAAAAAAAGGAGATTTAGAGTAAAGACAAGAGAGTGGGAGTGGGAAGAAACATGCTTAATTCAAAGATATAATTAAAAATATGTGTCTAACAAAGACTTTTCAAGACTTTGAAAAATTCTACAGATACAGACACACAGACAATGTGGGAGACATTGCCTTATTTTTTCACCTTTGGCTGCTGCACATTTAAAGTCAAATGCTTCGCATTACAAGGACAGCAACCAACCCTTCCCCTGGGATGGCAAACAGCTGCCTGCTGGTGTATCTGGTTACTCCTTGTCTATCACATCTGAAATCTCTTATCTCAGGCAACAAGAATTTCAAGGATGTTGCTCTTTGCCCTCAGCACCACAGAGTATTCACATTAATGTGTGGAGCCACGTAAAAATAGAAAGATATCTATTTTGAAAGACACTTTTTGCACTCCAGGTCTCTCAGGAAAACTGCATGAGCCACGCACAACACAAAACCTTAAGGACTGTCTTCAGTACCACTACACTCTCAGCAAATGGAAGCAGACAGCAGACAATGCTTTGTAAGAGCTCACAAAGGAAAATGCCAAAACAAAGGCATGGAGGGAAGCATCTTCAGACTCTACCACTATTAGTTATTCCAGACTACCACCATTATTGAAGGGCACATATTTGTCTGGACAGGAAATGCCAGAGATGCTGGTGTCTTCATGAAAATGTGCTTTGATTAGAACTGTGTGTGTTTAACATTTATTTCTCTTGCCCAGGAGGAAAGAAGTTGAGTCCTGACAAGAACCAAGAAGTTTCAAGACCATTTCCCCTCCCCCTTACAGGTCATTTATTCTGTGAAGAAATTTATAAATACAGCATTGGCCCTTGGCAGTTAGAAGTCAGGAACATCAGCTACAGTCTGCAGATACAGGCATCAGCAGCAATGATCAGTCATGTATCTTGTGGTGATTGAATAATTACATTTTTCCCACACATCATTTAATCACAGGTGGAACAAGCCTACTTTTTTGGATGGTTTAGTGAAGGCACAAAATTTTGTAAATTGTGGCTTCATAACCACATAACTGAGGTTAGAGCTGTGTCAAAATAATGTTTTTAAAGGCCAGCATGCTGAATACTGTTGGCAACCCAAAACAGGCAGGGAAGAAGAACTAAAAATATTACTGTCAAAGATGTTTTCCCCACTCCCACCTTATTGTTTCCATTGAAGTAAACAGTATTTTCAAGTGCAGAAATTTTAGGTTAGTTTTGTGCACAGAACTGGACTTCAGGAGAGATCATTAAAAAAATAAATAATGTGGCTACCTCCAAAACTCTATAAAAACAAAATTAAATACTCAATGAAACAATGTGTGACAGATCTGCATATATTATTTGAGGACTTGACTTTGTGTCTCTTTCATTCATTCATGCACGTTCTTGAAGTGAAGCTCAACCCAGCACTCCAAAATCAGAGCCACAGTTGGACTTCAGGAGTGATTAATCTCACATTCCTAAAAAGTTCTGTCAGTGTGGGGTAAGAACAGGGCATTTCATCAGTCAAACTGCTTGGATTTTAAATGAATTCATCAGGCAACTCCGGGCGAAGTAAATAAACCACAGCATTAAAATGCAGCTGGCACAAAGGACTTAAGAACAGACAACTACAGAATTAATATGACTTCAGAGTTTAATCCCAATTAAAAGTGCATCATAAATAGCTTTCGTCTAAGCAGATATTCAGAAGTTTTACAACAAAGGTAAGGACTACAGTACCAAAACTTAGGAAGAAATACTTTATTTTCTTAGCTACTGTTCAGAAAGCCCTGAGGAAACTGATCCCCAAATCCCTAAGAGATCTGCAGCAGAGAAGCTGAGCAGCACTCTGTGCAGACAACTCCCGGTAGTACTTGGTAGAAAACGAGGCACAACATACCTAGGCAGCTTGCTCAGGTCACACCTCCTCAACACCACATGAATTCCATGTATTCTTCCCTTTTGTTGGCAGCTACTACAAAGAGAGACACGATTCTCCCTGGCAAGTATCCCGCTATTGGACAGGTAACAGTTTTTGCTAGCATGTAAGGTCAGACACCTGTTGTTCATCAGAAGTCACAAAAACACTGTTTCACTGCTGGAAAAAACGGGAACAGCATGACTAGTAAGGCTTCAAACACAGCAGCCATAAATCCCTCAGTCACTCAGCATACAAAGTTACAAATGAACAAAGCTACTAGCTTTTTTTTTTTTTTTTTGTACAAAGAACAAGCTCAACAGACTTTAATTCAAATACATTTATAATAAGTAAACATTTCAAAATCAAAATTGGAGGGAGTGGACTGAAACACCCAGACATTCTTGCTTTACTCTCCACCCTCCCAGAGAAGGAATGGTTATTTCTCATAGCAGTTTGATCAGTACAGAAGACTCCCACAAACTAAAAGATTTTGTCTTAGTTAGGTATTAGCTATGTAGTAAAAGTACATTCAAGAAGTCCTTGTATCAATTTGGTGTTTTTCAAGTACCTGACAGCTGGTCCTTTCACAGATAACAAACAGCCCCTTTTTGGCGTGCAGTGTTAAATCAAAACCCATCTCTCCCAGTTCACAGATAAACTGAGAATCCTGTTTAGATGAAGTCTACTAGCTGACTCAGGTATTATTAATGTTAACTTCTCTAAAATGAAAACATTATGAAAGACTTATTTCCTATCACATCTCATACTGATAGATTTGGGTTGTGCTATTGATCACTTAGACGACATACACCTAAGAAATTTTAAAAGAATAAAATCTGAATAATTAAAATACACACTATCTGGAAAAATATCACAGATGTATAAGAATAGGAAAAAAAAGTAAAAGGCTTTAATTCATTACATTGTTTTGTGCAGATATTTTTACAGACTATGGCCAATCAATGAAGAAACAAAATATAAATGTTTCAGTCTTTTTAGCTCTTTTTTCAAGACACTTGACTTGTACTTTGAGCTTAAGTAGTAGTTAATCCACTGGCAGATAAACTCAGCAGAAGATAATTTTTTAGCTGTACCACTAAATCATTAAAATCATTATGTTGTACAGGAGTTCAGTGCTGTACCACTAAGAAGATTTTTCCTGGTTACTGTAGAGGTAAATTTGTAATCCAGGTAATTGGACTACAATAGTAGAAAAATCAAACTATCCCCATGTTGTGTTCAGGTAACGTTGCACAGAACAGCTTCAGATTAAATTTGCATTTATTTTTATTCCTCGTATTGCAATGATGGGCAAAATTATCTCTAAAAGTAAACGTGTATTACAAAAAAAAAAAATTGTTAACATTTTATGATGACTAAACAAAATAAATGATAGGTAGGTATGAAGAAGTAAGATTCACAACTCTGTAACCAGAGCTTATTTTCAATAGTAAGTTTAGAGTGTCAATTTTTTTTTACGTTGGAATAAATTGATAGTTTGCTTGATATCTCAAGTTTTGAACTTCTCTTCCTTATAAAGTGAATAAATCCCCAAAAGTCCTTACTTAACAAAAATGACTTGAACACTACAATCTACTCAAGAGCAACAGAACACGTAATAGCTATACTATAAAAGCTGGTTCAACAAAGTTGGGAAGGTGAAATTTGATTTGATAAAGTCTCATTGCAGCAGACAAAAATGAAGCTTGCATTTTGTTTGCTGGCAGAAAAAGAATATTCAATTCACTAGAGTGCATATAACAAAACCAAACATGCAATCTATTGCTTTTAAAACTTTTACTGCAAGATAACATTGAGAGAACAGTAATTAGATATCTATATTTTTTTTCCCAAAGAGAAAATATGTAAACAGGATAATAATTTTTTTCTGTATGTATATAGCTTCTCGGATCATTTCAGTGGGACAAAGGAGGGGGTGGTATTTCTCAATAATCAGGACACTTTTAAAAGTAATGGGTTTTCATTTTGAAAAAAAGAAGAAAGCCAACACTGTTCTAATTCAGCATTAGACAAAAATACTGTGTTACTTGCACTACTTTAACACAGCTGAAGAAAAAAACCCGAATACCCCTATTTTGGCATTCAGGGTTACATTTGCTCAGATCTTTTAGATTTCACAAAGCTGCTATCCAGTGTTGCCATGAAATACAGACTGTAAAATCTACGTAGCACAGGCTACTTCCAATGTCAATACTAAGTGGAAAGGAACATGAAGCAGTGCATTACACTACATTTCTGGAACTAGTACAGTAAGAGTTTAAACCTAGAAAAAGTTAACCTACAGTTTATAGAAGGAACTAATTATCTGCAGAAGCTGATTTTTTGGTTGTATATTTCTTTTTTTTTTACACTGTGCGATTTTCTGCATCTGCTAATTTAAAACAGACATTTAAAACTTGTTGCTTTCTTTGCTTTGTTTCTTATGTTCTCCCTTCCACCCACCCCCTATATGCCATACACCAAGCATTATGAATGTAAGCCCAAATACCCTAGACAATCCAGTGAACAAAAGTTAGTGTAATGCACTGGTGTGAGGTGTGAAATAGAAAAAAAAAAAATTCTCTCAGTCTTCATCGAAGTTCTGCTGTAGAAGGAAGTTGGCAGCCAGGTTTTCATTCTTCTCACAGGCAAAATAAGCCTGTATCACAAGTCCTTCAGGAAATCCTAATGCCTTTAACTGAAGAAAAGAAACATATTTAGGAAGTGCATTTAGTATGTCAGGCTTCTTTTTATGTCTAGTGTCTTGAGTTGTCACTTAAAGCAACTACTGCCTTCTTGGAAATAACATTGCTGCCCAGTTCAATGCAGGCTTTAATGAGTGAAAAATCAGGTGCTTTTAGTAAAGAGGATCCTCATTTGAAGAGGTGATTTGATTAAGTCTAATGAAGCACCATAAATAATTTTCACTTCTTTAGTGACACAGTATGACTAAAAACAGACCTGGATCGCAGTACTGTCAAGAAGTAACAGCACATTGCACTGCTGCAGAAAAACAAAAAACAACTTCAAACAATGTTCATTTGAAACAATTATACAAAACTCCAAAGCACTTTTAACAAAAATTGCCTGGAAAAAAAGCTCCCACCCTGTGATCTTTAGTAGGTTGTCCAGCACATCACATAAAGCCATATTTTCAATTGTTTATCTTAAAAAAAAAAAAATTAACTACACACTGCAGCCAAGACAAGTAAACTCAGAGCAATCTGGTTTTCAGAAGCCAAGGAATTCATTAATGTCTGGAACACAGTGACAACAGGGCATGAGAACACCAGAGAAGAACTTATTACTGTGCCAAGGGCTTAGCCAGCACTTAGGGACACTCAGAAAATGAATCCTTGCTTTAGCCAAAGGCAAGTACATGTCACTATTTCGAAATTTTCTTAAAATCCTCACAGCACCTGTGAGGCATTTCACATATGGGGCAGATCAAATAACTGCCAGAAATTGTGTCTTATTATCCCTCACCAGCCATTCTTAGATTTTATTTCAAGCTCACAAACAGCATGAAGGTATCAGCTGCAATACCAAGACACTTAAATTTTGAGGTTTGTCTCTCATGGAAAGAGAAAGAAGCGTATGAATCTCTGCTGAGTTTGAGAACAGATTGTAGAGGTAATAGAGCTCTATTTCATATAATGGCTTTAAAAGGAAAAGCAGCAGACTAGAGAAGATGGCCTGTGATTTTTATTTTAATTTTATTAATTTCCAATTTCCTCAAGATCTAGAGGACTGACACCTATATTCAAATAGGTATCTTCTGATGATCCTTTCAGAAAGTTTTGTTTTGCCAGCTGAAAAAACATTGTCTTTGGGGTACAAAACCACAGTATGACAAAAGTCTTGCAATTTGTCCTGAGAAAAATGTCAGGGGCATTGGCATCCAGGCAAATTTAGTCAGTTACACAGTAGCATTTATGAATGCAATATACCACCCCAGAGTATATTTTCATGCTTATCGGTATTTTTAGAAAGCTATAATTAACTAATTCTCATGGATAGACAAATGACTGGGTAAAGTTTTGACTCCAACTAATCTACCCAACTATGAGTGTTCTTACTTTCCAATACTTTGCAAAGAGTGCTCATGCAGCCAGACCTTTGTACCTGGAAACCTGTTATGCATGATCTAGAACAGTACTGGCTGAGGCTTTTGCAAGAGGAAATTACTTCCTGAGTAATTCCTGAGGGAAATCCATTCCATCATCAATTACCACAGGATGGTCTCTGATCACTTAAAACGCTCTGCCTCTTCTCAGTAAGAAAGATTTAAGGTATTTTAGACTCAATTGCTGTAAAGCAAGAAAAGGTATGATTTGAAACAAGGCTACAAGAGCTGTGAAATGCCAAGTATGAAAACATCAAATGGGATGCAGACCTACTGAGATAAACAAAGTTTAAGTAAAGCACATCTTAAGCATGCACTGGAGTCAACACCCTACAGCAACAAGAATTTCAAAGAAGAAAGGAAAATGTCAGAGAAGAAAGGCTCACCCTTTCTATAGCTTCTTTTTCCTGAGGTGTTACTTGAATGTAGTTCATATGAGCATTCCCAGCATCTCCTATTCCCCCAGTGCTGGCACCATCATCGCTGCCACTTAAACCTTGGCGAGACTCTAGAACTGGCTCGTTCAACATATGAATAAAATGTTCCTGGTGCTGGCTTATTTGCTGTGGTGCACAGAACAGAAAAAGAAACACGTAGATTTAAATAGCTCATCTTTAAGCCTGCCAACAGACAAGTAAAAATATTTATTTTCAGACAATTACGGAGTCAGAGGAATGTGCAAAAAGCGCACAGAGAAAAAATTATTCAGTCTAACCATATGAAATGCCATTTTTATGTTTCAATTCAACTACTGTGATCCTTTCCTCTTCCTCACCCCCTCTGTACCTCTTAGGAAGTCTCAAATTTGTATCCAGTATCATAGCAAATACATTCTGTACAGCAACAACTACTGAAAAGCCAGTAAGCAATACTGTGTTGTAACTGCTAGTAACGTATCCCAGACAACATCACATTATGACTCTCTTGTAAAGCTAAATCAGAATAATCCAGCATTATTTTTCTTCCTTTAAGATCCACCTGCAGTAGCTGGGGGTTTTCCCGTCCAATCTGCTGTAGCAATGCCGGCAACAGAGAAGGATTTTGCTGGATAATTTGTCTCATCTGCTGGAACTGAGGCTGATTTCTTAAAAACTCAAGTGGATGCCCTGAGGGAAAAAAAAAAAATCAGTGAAATAACATTTTTAAAAAATTTTTCTTAAGAATCTTAATAAAATACATACCTACACTGTAATTGTAGATAGAAACAGGACATGAAAGTGGATAATACACCTCTCACTGAAGAAAAGAAGAATTTGCTTTCTCACACTAACTCTAGCTTTAAGCAAAACTTCTTTATTCTAGGTTAAACAAGGCGTTTCCTTTTCACCCATTCTTCTCTTAAGATCCAACAGCCTTGTCCTTATTTCCAACACTTTACTCTGCATGTCTCATCTCTGGTTAATCTCAGACACATCTACCCACCACACTGTCTTGTCTCTGCATCTACACCAGAGCTCTCCATCTGCTGCCACAGGTCAGTTCTGCAGGGAGTCTTGCCTCCCCATATATCCCACACTGTTAGTTACTGAAGTGAACACAGCAGTGTCTGAACTGTTCTGAAACATCCCACCCCCCATTCTTCTCCCTTCATGGATCATGTCATGTGTGCCTGCAACTACTGAATGCATGTTTAACACTCTGGCCTCTTATCAGGGCTTGTATCTTGAGCACCATTTCTGCCACAGCCTAAGACAGACCTTTCCCACCCCTTCATTAGGCTCCTTTCATGTGTTTGTCCGTCTCACTTTAAGAGGGAGATAAATACATGATAAATACCCTTCTCTTCAGCAGGCACCAACCACTGCCAAAGTGCTGCACTGCTGAGTGAAGAGTCCTAGGTCACTTATAGGTCTCTCCAGTGCTATACTTCATGGCCTAATTTCAGGCTTCTCCCTTGATTCTCCCTTCTTCCAACTTCTGTGTGGTAAATACATTAATACAGTCATAGTGGACAGTGCCCAGTCAGCCACAGAGCAGAAAGCCAGAGGTTAAGAGAGAGAAAACACAACCTCAACCATATCTGTGCTCTTGCATTTAAGTCCAGAACACTGAATTAAACAAATTGTGCAAGTTCACTGCATTTTTTGGAAAACTCATGCTTTGTTGCACATGACATACAACAAGCCACTTGTTCCAAGAGAATACCACACCTGGAATTTACATGTTAACAGCTCTTATTCAATTCCCTTTGAGCAGCCCACAAGCACCTGGAACTTAAAACTAACTGAAAAAGAGATTGATTAAGTGCACGCTGTTTATCTCACCTTCTCAAACGCAGCCTTTCTTACCTCCTAGTGAGCCAGTGGTCGTGGGTATAGTTGCTACTGCTGCTGCCACTGCTGAAGACTGAGATGCACCAGTGCTTGGTGGTTGAGGGGGTTCAGCCACAGCCTGATTATCTCCAGGTATACCCTAAAGCCACAGTTCACAACATTACCCACAGAAATGTTACAACTACATGCAGTATTTGGGTTTTAGAACGAAGGAAAAAAAGAAAAAACAACCAAACAAACAACCTTAATGCTGTCACTGCAAATACAAGGCCAGATCCTGTGAGTTATGCATTTACACCTGACAGAGAACACCATGAAAAGATTAATTTTATTTTTGGCAGGAAAAATCTGTAGTTTTTATAGAAAGGCAGTAAAGCATGTGCTGCATCACTTTAAAACATGCTTTGCCTGGTAAAAAATACTTCCTTTGAATCCTGTTTGAAGATAATTGATATGAGTGAAAAAGTTAAACTAAATATACTGTTACAATATGTTATACTGTTATGCAAAAGAAGTGACATTACAGCAACAAATTGCAATACACAATGCTAACCAAGATTAACAATGCCATACAACTGGCAAGAAACTGAGAAGAGATACAAGAACACAGCTCTTGGGACCTCTTTCCTCAATAAAAAGCTGTCATTTACTGTTTCTTAAAAGTGAAAAGGTCTGTATGTCACCCAGCTTTAACAGTTAAAAAAAAAAAAAAAAAGTTAACTTGCCTTTTGTTTATTTCCTACCTGCAGGCAACTTTGTATAGAAACTGATCGCTATGGGGACTGAAATGGATAAAGCTAAAACACAATATTATAATAAACTATAATGTAGGTTATACAACCATGATACCCCACTGTTCTACTTCTCTCCTGCATGAAAATCCTTCCAGCTTCCTACCCTAACCCTTCCTTCCTCACTGAATTCCTGCACCAAGTTTGTCCTTTCAATCTATCTCCCTGAATCCTGGAAACTTACTCATGGGAGTGACACCAAGAATATTACAAGCAGCCCTGCTGGAGCAGCCCAAAGAAGTTACCCAAACGAGGGTCACCTTTCTGTTTGGGAACCACAAAACAGAAGGAGCTGGGTGGGTGGAAATACTACAGAGATGCAGGGTAACCAGACAATGAAGAGGCTTGCCAAGCCTACCATAATCACTGGTAGGTAAGGCAGATTAAAAGTCCTGCTGTAACGTGATCGTCACATGGTATGTTCATCATTACACCTGAACAAAAAGGACAAATATACACCTAATATAGAGGGCACATCTAGAAAGGGAGAACTGAACAGGGCTCCAAGCAATGCTTTGCCTTACCTGTTAATCAAGAATCATATCAAGGTATAAAAATCACCTAATCATCAACTGCATGTTTAAGCCACTCAGGGGAATAAATGCAAGATTTCCCTGTCACACACTTCATTACCTTCACATGGCTCAGTAAGCTTGCTACACTATCCCTCCCTCCACTGAGGGGGAGAAGAACTCCATTCATGGTATAATTCTGAGGTAACACTCCCTTATAAATGGCTTACATAGCACTGATTAAATACCTTTTCTCATTAAAAAAAAAAAAAAATTCTGGCAATGCAAGCATAATGTAACAACTTGGGTTACTCTTATGAAATTACTAGTTGATTTCACCTAATCACAGGCACATGTCATCACTGCAATCTGTGTCCAGATCAAACAACATGTGCTTGTTTAAACTTTTCAGTTTGCTCTTGAATGGAAGGACTGTGTAAACTCATTCAAACAAATTTACTTAGAAATTATTTGTCATCTTGAACATCATCTTAACTCTTGAATGCAAGCTTGAAGGATTGCTCTCCAGATAACAGAGACTGTATACAGTTGTAATCAGACAATGCCAGTGAGGCATGTGGACCTTGTTCACACAGCTACACAACAGAGAAAATCATGGTATTAAACCACACACAAGTCCCTCTGAACGCAAACACTGCTTGGACAGCAAAAAAAAAAAGGCCACTGTTGCCTTATGGTGGATGAAACAATTGTTTACTGTTTAACTGAGCAGTTACAGGGGTTTTTAGCTGACATTGCTCTCCACAGGGCAAATAATCACATCAGGTCCAGCTTCTGCACAGAATAGAGAACCAAATCGTTCCACTTGGGAGGTACTTACAGTCATCATCTAGTCCCACTGACTGAGCAATTCATGGCTGACCAAAAGTTAAAGCCTGCAGAGGGCATTGTCCAAATGCCTCTGAAACACTGCCAGGCACAGGACACTGACCACCTCTCTAGGAATTGTGTTTAGTGTCTGACTGTACTCACACTAAAGAAATGTTTCCTAAAAATATCCAAACTAAGAGGCTGGTTATTGATGACAGAACTCCTTCCTAGTTAGGGGTTAGGAAATCCTTGGCTCAAAGGGAGATGTGAATGTAAATGCCTCCAAAGTCAGGGGGTTAGAAAAATAAAGAGCACCCTTTGCAACTGAAACCGCCTTCCATGACCACAGCTCATGGACACAGGATTACATCTACATCTTCAGTGATGAAGCCATGAAAACTGAAGAGCTTGCCACCTGAACCATGGACAACAAGCAGAATCTTCACAGCTCATCTGAGGAACAGCCGTGCTTTAATTACAGTTTAAGTCCTTTCCAACACCTTACAGGTACCTTTGGTGTACTGGTTCTTCAAACAGATCTCAACATCCTAATCCTAATCTGCAGATTATATAAAAGATAGTGCTGATGGTAGTCTGGGGGCAGGTAACGTAGAGAAGAGGGTCAAAGAACAGTGTCACCAACAGATCAGATCAAAAGTTAACTAAAAAGAACCTTTTTTTGATGCAGCAGGAGAGTAAGGAACCTCTTCAGACCCCCACAGACCCAGAACAGTTAGAAACACCATTTACAGCAAAATGATTGTTCTAGAAGGACAGCAAAAAGTCTGACACCTAGCATGGCCTCCAAGAGCAAGACCATTCCTACCTATTCCCTTTTCCAGAAGGAAGAAGAAAAAGAAAAGGTATTTCCAGTGAAGGCTAACATGAAACATAATGGGACATCTTATATAACAGAAGGACCCATTTTATATACAGGACCTCCTCCAGGACTGGAAATGAACTGCTCACACCAGTCAATGTATTTGACAGATGTGACATGTCACTCCATCACAGGGATACTCCACGTCTATCCCGGAGTTCCTGAACAGAAATAAGCCAGAGGAGGGAAATACCAGACTCAGTGCAACAAGAACTGCACGCTGTGTAGGACTGCCACACACACAGCAGGCCCAACACTCAGGGGCCTGAATTCATGGTGTATTTACAGACTAGATGAACAGTAAAACCAACATTTTGACAGCATGAAAAACAAATGTTTGAGCTTGCAGACTTATGACAGAGTTGGGAGTTACTGCATTCACCCTTGCTTGGCCTAATGCTAGTTGGGAATTGAACTTTTTACATTCTTGTACTCAAAATATTTGTTGTCAGTTTAAAATCTGAAGATTACAAAGTCTTGGGAATACTAATGTAAGTGGGAAGCATGCCAGGAACTTGTAACTACTGAAGGAAAACTTCATTAACAAAATTGAAGTTGTATAACTGGAGGGTAAAAATGCCAGATTTCTTATCAACCAATCAGAAGTTCAACCCACATGTATTTTGCAAGGATTAGGTCAAGATATTTGGTTGCCAGATCTTAATAAAGTTCAGATCTGCTAAAAGGAAAAACCTCATCAGGGAAAAAATGATATGCCAGAGTGAAAATTAAATGCACTGGAAATACTGATTAAGCAACAAAATCATAGATAGATTCTATGGCAGTTACAATTCACCTGTCAGATTAAGGTATACAATGAGAAATAATCCAAAAAGCCCCAAACAACTAAGAGGGTTTTCATGAAAGTGAAATTATTCTTCTATTTCCTCTCATGCCAATGAAGTTTGTTTAACCCTTCAACTTTCATTTATCAAATAAAAATTGTTTCTTCTCTAGAACACCGCTGAAATGGAAACACCAGTTAAATTAAGCACAGTTCAAATAAAAAAAAAAACCTCTCAAACCTTTCTGTTTGGAAAGTGTATTGAAAGCACTGTGCATTATTAGCAAAAAACAGTGAACTGGAACTTAAAGAATGGTGATGTTATAGATGCTAGTGCAAAAGTACAACTAATCAACTAATGCTGTCACTAAGAGGTGACACAAAATCACTGAGCAGCCATTGGCAGTTAAAGCTATCACTGTTAACTGGACATACTTTACATCACCAAAAAATGAAAGAAAAGAGTGGCAGAGGTGGTTAGGAATTATTACTTCAGTGTTTCCTGTAACACATCATGTCTGTCAAAATTTCAGCCTCATCTTTCCAGACGGCGAATGTCACCTCTCAGGGATTGAGTAACGCCCAAAATAACACCAAAATCAAAGTGAAAGGTATTACATGGGAAACAAAAAGTGGGAGAACAAGGTGTAGGCAAGGCAAGGGCTCACCATCAGAAGGTATTCCACCGCTCTGTCGGGATTGTTGAAGCTGGCCCTCAGCGCCGCTATCACCTGCTCTCGCTCGTAGCCCATAGACATGATCTCAGTCACCATGTTCTCATAGGACTGACCTGTCACTAGAAGTCACAGCACCACCATTTTAAGGGAAGAAGATGAAAATAATCATACACACACACACAAAAAAAAAGTTTCAACGGATAAGCATAATTTCTACCCAAATTTCACTTGTTCGTCGAAAAGAGTACTTCCTATTAAACATGCTGTGGTTCTGTAGCTTTAATTCCAAATATATTCAGTGGTTTCATTATGAATTTGATTGGAAATAGTGGAGGGTAATGAAGAAAATGTAAACTTCTGCTAACAAAAGCAGTACTTGTGATACTTCTGTATTTGTAATTGAAATTATGTTCTCTCTTCAAGTTTTCATTTAAGGTCAAGGGCATCCTCACAGCTAATATTCAAATCCTGATGTAATCAAGAGAAGTCTCCTGCAGCTTACATTTGGAAATCAAAACTTTCAAGGCAGAAATCTGCCTGTCAAATTGCTACCATTGAGGATTTTCCAAATAAAGACTTTTAGCTATGCTGTTGTTAGGTAGATGACAATTAATGATGACCATTATATTTCTATATATTGCTAAGTGCTGGTGATGATCCAAGAAATTTAATCAGCTTAAGGTGGACCAACTCAAATCAGACAGAAGACTTAAAAGCTGTATCTAGGAAAGTCACTCAAGACTTCAATGAGGGTTCAGGAGACCAAGTTATCTCATTTAATTCTTATCTCACTCAATTTAACATTTGACTAGACCCATCACATTAAATCCACCTCTTACAGCAAAAATGGATGAAAACTGTCCCACAACTGCAGTAATCAAGACAAAAGGTCCACACATGATATATGGAGCAATTAAAGGGCAACTGATCACTACACTAATCTAATTTTAAGGAAAATTATTATCTCTTTTCATAATCCATTTAATTTTCCTGCCTTAAAAGCAGACAGCAGGTAAAACAATTTAAAAAAAAGAGGCAACTATTCTATTATAGATTGTAATTGGGCAAATCTTAAAGTTTATCTTCTTGGGGAAAAAAAAATACAAACAAACCCAGGCACTAAAATACCATCTCCTTCATTGGATAAAGGTATTCCTGATCTCAGTGAAATCCTACTACTGACTGACTCTGCAACTAGCAAGTTAGTGGCAGGAGAGTTAAACAATTAACAGTCGTTATAAAAAACAACTGATTAATAATTTAAAAAAACCAAAAAACAGAGGAAACAAATACAAGAGCTACTCTGTTAAGACAAATAAGTCATAATTAAAAGAACCAAAGAAAACATGAAGTTTTATTCCCTTAGGGAGAAGGTGTTTAACTCATGCCAACATTAATATAACCCCATTGCCTGCTTCTTAACATGTCCTTCTAAATAATCAGTGGGTGTATGACTTAGGGCAGTATACTCAAGAACTAACAATAAAACAGCCCTAGCCCAAAGGTACTTGTGCATTATCCATAAATAAGGGATTTAAAAGCCTTGACTAATTTGAGTATTTATTATTTGGGCTTCAAAGTAATAGTGCCAACCTGACTGTAAGGAATGATAAGTTCTTCGTGTCTTCATACAGAGCTACAAAATCATTCATTTTACATCTACCAGCAATTTTTCAGACATTATAAAAACATCACCTAAACTTTGCTCTAAAGATAAATACTTCTATATACATCTTCAAAGATGCAAAAAAGCCAAGCCAACAATTGTCCCAAGACAATGATTTTGCTAAACTTCTGCTCACATTCTTCATTACAAAGCACTCTAGTTTACCCTTATTACTCCTAAGAAACTAACCAAGCAGACAGAACACCTGTTGATGTAATTAATTACTACTTGAACACTTCTGTATTGCTTTTTCAGTATAAGCAAGGCAGAGACTAGAACAAGATGAGAGATTTGATAGAGGAAAAAAGATGCAAAAAGACTGGCTTGCTCTGCACTGGCTGCTACCTAGAGCATAATTAAAAGCCTAAGGAGGAAAACAGAATTACTGAAAATGTAGGCACATGTACTTCATAGAGACTAGTTAATGAGTGGAGCAAAAGTGAGATCAAGAATAAAAATTCACAAGTTGCACACCATCAATCTCATGATAAAGAGTCAGGCCTATCCATACCTAGTGCTTAGTGGAAATGTTTGAGGTCAATGCTGAATTGATTCTGCTCTCTGCTTTTGTCTTTCAAACAACATTTTAAAGGTGGATTAACTCTCAAATCCAGTTCATCACACTCCCCACAATAATTCTCATCCTGTACCCTAAAGAAATTTTAGGCTGCTTATGTGAAAGATGTGGTTGTCCAAGAACTGCAAGACATGCAGATCTTCACATAACACACAAAGCCACGTCACTCTTCAGCATTTAACTGAAAACAGCAGCAAATCATAGAAAACAATCCCTGTTTTTAAAGCAATGTCAATTAATTTCAGACAATGTAATTGAGAACCCAGTTAGAATATGTGCAGGATCCAGTTCAGAATGTGCAAACATACTCCATCAGTTTGTGCAAGCAAATTCCCTCCAGGGCAGTTTTTAAAGAAAAAGAACCACAGAGTTCATGCCTACTGTTGTTGAAAATTTTTCAGCTGACAACACTCACAGTATGCTTACCGAGAAAATCACACTCAGTACCTGTTATTTCCAAATAACACTTGGAATAGGGACACATGGGTTTTACTCCACCAGACAACAACCAAAGAACTCCCATATAAAATGGATAGTGAGGTGAGGGTCTTGAAATAGGATTTTTTTTTTCTTTGTTTTCCAACTTTGAAGAGATTTGAATCAAGACCACCAGCTTCATTTAACTTGCTGATCAACACTGTTAACACAAGTGTTTGTGATGACCTCCTCTTGGGCACTGAGATATTATGAATGGTTAAGGAAGCACCTTTGGTAGCAGCAATCAGTTCAGCCACTTCAGTTCTGTTACATTTTTGTCTCCTGCAGTATCCATCAGCTATTTCAGATCACAAAATCTAAAACAGTATGTCACACCTAACACCTGAACTTCAGCTGGACAGACTAAACCTAGTAGCTACCACTAATTAATGTAAAACATTACTGCTGCTTCTAAATCACCCTGGGCAGTTCAATCACAGCACCTGCCTCCAACATATCCACATAAAAATGCAAGTGAAACTCTTTACTTGGTTTAACTCTTTGTACCGAATTGCAGCTTCATATTTAAAGACAAAACACAGAATAAAAACCCCACCTCCTCCTTATTTCTGTGCCCGAATTTGTTATGCTCCAAAACAACCCAAAAATTTCAGGAGGAGTAAGGAGTTGGGGGTTTGTCTAACAATTTCCTAGGTACCCAAATCAGCATAAATGAGGGGCAGACCTTCCTATTGTCTTTATTCTGTCCATTGCACTGAGAAACAATGACTACTTAAAATGTCAAAATAAAAGTAAGTTGACTGTAAATACATGGAGGAATTCATTTCTCAGCCCAGATAGCAGCAGATCTGGTGAATTTATCTAATCTAAATGTGTCAAAAAGCAAAGTACTTTCAAAGCTGGAACAGGTGAACAATAAATGCAGCCATTTTATAAGACCTGAACTCTGTGAAAACCACACACGTTTACATCTAGTCTTTTATTCAAGCTACTTCAAAGTGAATAGTTAGAAGAGAAATTAAGCCAAATGGGGGGAAAAAAGGAGGGATGACGAGGAACTTTCTTTTACACCATAAAAATATACAAAGGGAAATATTCTTCAGTAAAGTAGTTCTCGATGCTGGTTCCAATATATCAACTTCAGATCTTAAGAGAAGAGCACTTTGATTACAACTTTAACAATGACAGATACAGAAGGAAATGTCAACATTGGTTAATCCGTCATGTTTCTGCTGCACCAAAATAATGTCTACATTAAAAAAACTCTCCACTTACCAAGTGCACTTATAGCATCCTCAAAAAGATTTGATCGAGATGTATCACCTGTTGTACTGTAAGACAAGACAAGTGCAATGGTAATTACAAAACTTTGGAAAACTTCCTGTTTCTCAAAATGAAAAAAAAAGAAAAAAAAAAAACCAGCAGCAGCAGCTGTAACTCTAATAGCCCCTTTTGTTTCTAAAAAACCAACAAAGCTTTCCAAAGAGCTCTCTTTTGGTCCTATAGTGAGAACAGATTTTACAAACTTACAATGCTAGCATTTTTAACACAAGGCCAACCTTCCCCCGCTACCCCCCAGAAGTTTGGCTCTTGCCCATCTGCTCAGGGATTAGCCATCTGCTTGCTTGAATGCTTTAAAGGGTGGGAGAACAAGGTGAATTTTCAAAAGCACACAGCACTCTCACTAACTGCTTCCCCATAGTCACCAGTTTGACCTTAATGAGGACCCAAGGAGGTTGGTGGCAAGCACTTAGTAAAATCTCAGTATACTACTTTCCCAGGAATATAAATTGCTAACATTTGCAATTGCTCCATCTCAAGTTATCAAAGTTGTTAAATTACAGGATTAAAGGCTCACCTCCATGAACAGCAAGGAACACAGAGGCACAACAATGGACAGAGGAATACCACTTTTAATCAGGCACAGACAAGAGTGCCCCATTCCCAAGGCTGCAAATTAAAGCATCAGCCCCATGGTTTCAAGGTGACATCCAGGATGGGTCAACAGGACTCCTTCAAGGGCATCACAGCCTTCAGGGTGGTGCAACTCACCATGGTGGGGCCAGGAAAAAGTTTGGGGGGAAATCTAGAGCAAGAATCAAAGGCAGGAAAAGGAAAAGCACCAAGGCACCATGCAGATGAAAAGCACGGGGTTAAGAGAGCAAAAAGAGGAGAAAAAGGGCCAGTCACAGGTAAGAAACACTTGCCTGGCCACGCTCTGCACCCCACCACTAGTCCATCCCGACTTTTTATTATATTCTACTTCTAAAATTTCTCATGATGCAAGGGGAGGTGTGTGTGTATCTCTCTCTATTCTACATACATGTGTGTCTATGGCATTCCAAGTGTCCACAGGGACAGGGAACTCTGAGTTAGGGGGATTCAGACACCTGTGGAGCCAGCAACTGTTGAGACCAGACACTGTGGACATCTGAAGGCCAAGGACTGCAGCCAGTTCTTGGGTGAGCCCTCTGTGTGTGTGTGCATGTGCAAGAAAGGGAATCTGAGTATCAGGGTTGCAGGGCACACCCCATGCCCAGGTACCAAAAACTTGCCAAACACTAAGGGCCAGCTATCAAAACAGAAATTCGTATTTTTTAATTTGTATTTTGTACATACTCATTTTGCAGCAGTGCGCTTGGCCCTAAATAGCCAGAGGGGAACAGGATGTGGCTGATGTATCTTGCATGAGTGATAGGTTTTTCCCTGCCTGAGCTGATCTAAACAGCCAGACATACAGGTATATACAAATTGTGTGCATATTTTGGGAATACACGTTCAGTCTTGACAACTTGACAGACTTGAGAAGCTGCAGGAGCCTCACATTTATCAGGCTACCAGAGTTGGCAACTCCTACCAGCAAGTGAAAGATCATCAGATTGATCTGAATGTTTCCAGAAGGTGCCACTAAAAAGCCAGCAAGGCACTTACAGAGATCTCTGTAAGATCTATGCAAGAAATAATTTGCTCCAACAAGAATGCTTCACTAGTATCTGCCAGTAGTAAGATTTACAATCAAAAAAAGATCAAAGGCAAAGCAAGATGCCAGCTGGCCTGGCCTTGGGTCAATAAATCTTGCCTTAGTAATTCAACTTCTAAAGCAAATCAGAAGAAAACAGTACTCACTGAAATCAAGGCAGGTGTAACTTTAATGTATATGCTAAATTATTTTGTTCCTCTGTTAAATATGTACACTGGGGCTCCCTTACTGCAGTTCTTTTTTATAAAACTGCAATCTGTACCTTAAAAACATGGAAAACACCATGTCAGTTTCAAAGACTGATCTTTGCACTGACCTAATGCACAAACTTGAGCATTAAAAAAAAGGGAAAAAAATAACCCATTAATATTTTTCAAAAACTAAGTTACTTTGACTGATAAATGAAACTTCATTTGCATTCCATTTCTAAGAGATACCAATTTCTCAGAAATGCAAAATTAAATCATCAATTTGTATATTTAATGCAAGAAATTTGTGATGAGTTTTTCAAGACATTAGGCAATTCCAAGTTTCACTTCGTTATCATCAAATCAGTATTCAATGGTGTTTAAATAAAATCACTTAAAAATACTGCCTTGTGCACCAGTATTCCCAGAAATAACACACAAATAATTAAAAACCAGCTTATGAAAAATGAAGATTTGATGCTATGCAGCACTTCAAGGGCCATTACATTCCAGTTAACAATGTTTAAATCCCATACAGTACTTCAGCAACTTAAAGCAAGCAAAAAAAATGGCAACAGCATACAACAGGGATGAAACCTCCAACTTCCATTTGATTTTCTCAATTGTAGAGAATTTACTTGAAAAGTTTTTCCAGGTCTCACAATTACCTGCATATGGGCCAAGGAACATTCAGAAAAAATAAACTTGTAGCATTAAGGCATTACATGATTAAGAGCAATAACATATCCTTAATTTTTCCAGAAATTAAGAGACTCATACAGCAATAAAGAACTTAAGGTACAAATCTGACCAACATGATCTAAAACACAGTCAGAGGTTTATGAGCAGGACAGGACACATTTCCTCTTAAGACTTCAAGAGCTTTGTGAGCAGTAGAGCCCCACTGTAGGTGAATATCCTCAGTCTGAAAAGAAATTTGCATGACAGCAACTCTGAAACACCTAACAGGAGCACAAGTCTTGTATCATTTAACCCTCTCCTCCACAGGTTTATTCCCAAGACCACACTTGCCACAGGAAAAGGCATAGCAAGGAAAGGTGCTTCTTACAATCAGTAATACTATACTTGAGTCAGAGACTGAGATTACAGTTAAGAAAGACGAAAAATTATACAGAATGGAGAGAATGACTGGAACTAGAAGAAACAGAAGTGGACAGAAATGGGAACCCATTTTTGGAGGCTTATTCATACCTGTCAATTGATGATGGACTGACAGCAGCTGGCGCCTCAGGTGGTTTTTCTTCTGCCTTCTCCTCTTTTGGAGCGCTCACAGGTGCAGGTTCACAAGCCACTGCATCTGGTGCTGGTGGTGGAGGGACAGGAGCTGGCACAGGAGCAGCAACAGGGATTGGTGCAGCAACTGCTGTGGGAGCTGCAGTTGTTGAGCCAACAGTGGAAGTGGCATTTGACGGCTGAGTCGCTCCAGCAGCTGCTTTGGGCTACGAGAGGACAATACAGTTCAGGCACAGCACAAAGCTCATAAATCCAAGCTCTCTCTACAGGAAACACACTAAGTTCTGTTAAAACCATTTGTGTTTGATGTTGCTGCCCCAACATCAAGCACAACATTAAAACACTGCAAGACATTGAATCTCTAACGCTTTTCTCTGTGTTTAAAGAAGCAACTGAGAGTGTCACACACCTGAGCATTCACACCCTGAGGATAAAATGGGATGCAAAGATCTAAATATTTACAGACCACAGTATTCTAAATATGAAAACAATCCTGTGTTTTACAAAAGCACATTTTTCCAAAAGAAACCAAGTGAGTTGCCAAAAAGCATCTGCAGAACAAGCCTAAGTTTTTCTCACCACTCAGATCTGGAAAAAAGTGATTAAGACACACATTTCATTATGAATGCTGTTTGCTGGAAAACAAGAAGCAAAGAAAAACTTCACCTGCAACATGTTTTGATTATGCAATCTTTGCATTCAAAGCACTGCAATAACATCTCAAATACTTCAGTTCTGAAGTGAGCACCAAGGATAGAGCAGAATGAAGAACTGCCAAATTTACAGCAGAAAATTTAGACTGGATAATACTCATATGCAACTGTGAAATAATCTTCCTATCTCTAACACAAATTTTTCTTGGATGCAGTATTAATCCCATTGTACAGAAATAGCCCCAAGGGCTGACAAAGCTGACCCCAACCTTTGCCTTTTCAAGAGAAATAGATGAACTTTAACAAAACTACTTATTCAAGGTGCACCACTTTCAGACACTGTTTGCTTGAAGTAGGAAACATTTACTTCCTCCTTTTGTCTGCGAGGAGAGGTAAGGTTAAGAATGAATAGCTTCCAGTGTGATGGGCACAGCAAATAACATTTTAATAAGCACTCGAAGAAAAACAGACACAGTTGGAATGCAAGGGGGGTTATTTTCTGCTGGATTCCTAAACCCTTAATGTAACAACGTCTGAGCATCAGACAAAGTCAGCAGTCTGTGCCTACGTGACTGGGCATGTCTTACAGTGGAATCAGGAAAGGGCAGTTGAGCTTCAAGACTAGCAAAAAGTTTGTAAGACTGAAGAAATATCCAAACCACAGGTTCTTTAATATCAGAATATACTGAATTTAGCAGTTCTTCATGGAGATCTGTGTTCAGAATCATAAAATTGCTGAGGAGACCTCTCAAATGATTCAATCTAACCCAGCACTGCCACACCCACCACTAAACCGTGTCTTTAAGTGCCACAGCCACACACTTCTTGAAAACTTCCAGGAGGGGCAATTGCACAACTTGTCTGGAGTCTTCTGCTATCAACAAAATGAAAAACTGGACTCTTGACATCTCATCTACACCTGTTTTCTTGTAGTGACAAATGCCTCTGTGGCAAACCACAGAGGAGAAAGCTGTTCTGTCAGGAAGACAGCAACAACAATTACCTACGTTTAGGAATACCAGATAGAAATAACAGAATATATGTTTTCTTTGTCAGAAGGAGGAACTCTGGCTTCAAAATTAATTTTTTATTCTGAAACAGAGATGAAGCCAGTTCTATTCAGATCACAACGGTCTGGAATGCCTGGAAAATCAGTGGCTTGATTCCTGGAAGCAGCCTGACAAGTGGTTCAGAGAAGAAATACTTCAAACACGTGTCACAGTCATTCCCTGTAAATTGCACTTGCAGTCTTTCAAAACCCACAGGTTTGTTTACTGCCAGATGTATCCTGTCTCTACTGGTTTATGCTGTTGAGCTTGACAAAAGAAAAAGCCATGAACTATGAAAAGCAACATGGCAAGGCTGGAAGAGCTCCCTCCATACAGGGGATTTAACAACAAACTACCTGGGTTGCCTTCTTCCTTTTAATAATAAAAGGGAAAAAATAACAGGGGGACAAGAAAGAATAAACAATAAAATCAGCCATTAGCAATTTTTTTTTCTTTGATACAAACATTCAGCAGACAGCAGCAGCAAAAATCAGCCTAGGCAAACCAGGACTGTGAAGCAGTATTTTTTTATCTACTCACACAAGCATTTTACTGTTGACCAAAACTTGCATATGATATAATTCCACTGGTTTTAAGGATTGGCATAAACAATCACTCATCATAAGAAAAAACAGAATTAAATTAATGAAGCTTCCTATTCAAAAGTAACAATTACTCACTTTTGTCACCATAACCACCACAAAGTTCTTCTCATCTATCTTGTATTCTTTAAGAGCAGTTTCATCATTAAGGATTTTACCTGGGAAATTAAACAGGTAGAAATTAAGAAGCTGTTTAGCAAATCAATAGATGATCTTGGGATTTCCTCATGAAAACATGTTTTATGCAGATTTATAATCATTAAACAACCCAACAAAAAGCAGTCTGGCTATTAAGCTTTAGCAGCAGAGGTACAATTTTCCTTTTAAGATGTACAGAGTATTGGATAGCTTGAGGGCTGCTGCCCTAAGTGCTGAAGCTGCTTCAAACCATTTAAAATAAAAGCATCAAATCTGGAAAGATTCACTGGACCCATAACAAAGATCCTTGTAACACAGAGGAAAAGCTTTAACATACCAAAAGTTAACCAAGTAACTTAGGTCTGCTTACACAGTAAGGGAAATTCCTTTCTACTTATCTTCCATTTGGTCTTCAGATAAGAGCATTATCTGCAATAACAAGCTTGTGACCTTGCAACTTTAACAAGCTGCTATTAAAAGAAGGCTAAAACATTAGAAAAAGCTAGAACCATTGCATAACTTGCCACCTTGACAGAATGATGAAAAAGCTACCAGACAAACCCAGAAACATTTGTTGTACTACCACTTTTTATGTTTCATAAGCAGAGGTGGTACTGTAACAGAATAGATTTGCATCACATCTACAACAACTCAGGAACACAGTAGGCCAAACAGTGTTTTGCCTTTTCTCAAAATAAGCTGACTTAGAGGTAGCACCACAGATCAGAAAATTAAGTCTGTAGTTCAGAGAGTTTTATAGCACTGAATTCTACTACAGAACTTTCAGGGAGTATTTTACAGTTTAAACTGATTAATTTTCTGAAGATATGCCACAGACTGCTTCCACTCTACAAGGTATCTCCATGCTAGTGGACTGCAACTAGAAGGACACATCCTTATCCTGATGAGTGCAAGGAAATCAAACAACACAAACACTTTATGGCACTCGGAACACAAAAGACTGGTTCCACCAGTCTTGCAGGTCAAGCATTTGAGAAAGTATTACATGTACTGCAGTAAGAGAAATACCTGGAGCATCTGACTCAGAACCTACATGGCTTTACTTACAATTTTTATAGGCACTTCAGGGAAGGCTTTAATAAATACGTATGTAATATAATATATATATTTTTGCAAAGTATATATACAGACATCCTGTCTTCTCAGGACACACCAATCTCAGGGTTTCTAGACCTTACCTTAATACAGATATCAACACAATGAATCTGCCTCTCTAATCAGAGTCAGGTGGGGGTATCACTTTGCTTTACCAAACTATGAAAATTCTATAGCTCATTTTAATAAAAGTAAAAATGTCATCAGTATACCCTCATGTCTCTTGTCCAAGAAAAAGAAAAAAAGACAATCAATCTTTGGATAATATTATATTCTCAATCTTATTTCCTGTATTTCCTACTGCTTGTGAGGATTATACAATACTGCAGACACATTCTGGCTTCAGAAACACGCAAGTCATGTCACAGAATCTTATGCAATCCTTGGTTTTTGCAATCACAGAAACACAATATTAAGAGCACCATGCAGTTACACACACCGCACAAAGCCCTCTGCCTTGTTGACATTTCTTGGTTACACATGAGGCATCCACCTCCATGTTCTTGACATGCACTTCCTTCACTGAAGTGCTAGGGACATAAAACTTGCTATGAGACGTCGTCCTGAGGAGCTGTACAAACACAGAGACTCACAAATTCTCTCCCATTACCATCTCTCCACTGTCACCTATGGCTTTAGCTTATTTCAAGTGAAAAGACAATACTTGTTACAAAGCAGTACATGACAGAAGCAAAAAGTCCACCAAAGTTTCTTTCAAGCTCAGTTTGAGAGGAAAAAAAAAAACACTAGAGGGAGTACTGGAATAGTACCAAAGTTCTGACATGAAGTGAGAACAAAAAAATGGATTTCTGTATTAGTGCCAGAATGAATAAGGCAAGTAAAATAAAGCTCAAATGAAGTTAATTTCATGGTTTTAACTGACATGAGCCTGCTTTTTGCTAGTACATAATACACATTTCTAGTGACAGAGCTTAAAAGTATTGAAAGTACCTCTGTAAAGCAAGGATTTGGTGGTGGGTTTCTTTTGTTAATCCAAAAGAAATAATCTGGTTTTTTAATTCTCTGAGGTATATACAGCAGCACTTCAGCTATACACAGCATAAATGCAAAAAAAAAAGAATTAAGCCAGAACAGCAGCTTTGACCTGCTTAAATCCTGAATTCCTGTAACAAAAGCCATTTCTTCTTCACCCAGCATATCCCCAAGACATCAGGCTGTAAGAGCAAAGATTACAGACACACATGTATTAAAACCTAAAAAATTCTAATTCAAAATAAAGAGCTCTCTTTGACACCACATTTGCTTTTGTGTTTGTGGGGGCTTTTAACCTGTCTGTACTTCAGTTCTTAGAATTCTTAGAAAACTTAACATTCACATCCAAATCAAACAACAACAGAGAAAAAGGTAGGTTCAGATAAGGTATCTTCAGAATATCCATTACCTGCATAAATTAGTTTTTGGCCAGCTACTGGAAAGGCATCTTTTCCCCTTTCTGATTCAATCTTCTCTTTCAGTGCCTTCACCTAAAGCACAAAAACAGTTTTAATTAAAACAAAGTTCACAGAACAAACCTAATTAAGTATACTTTAAGTTTTAAATACTGAAGAGTAGTTTCAATCCTGTCTTGATTATGTCAAGTTTATCAATCTTCTGAATATGTCGCTGTAACCATTTGCAGAACAACATGTCCCCTTCCCAAACAGTCTCCTGTTCTGAATCCAATTAGGTAATTAATTTCTCCATGAGAAGTTATTAGTACGAGTCTACAAAACAGTGAAAAAATAAATTGAGAAATCTAGGGAACAAAAACGTTTTCATCTCTTGACCTATTTGCCCTGTTCTTTCTCTGAATGCAGCGGGTACACCTGCTATAAACAGAGTTGAAGGCTTTCATCATCATAACCACTCTTCAGGGAATGCCTGGGACTTTTTTTGGTAAGATCACCATGACATTCAGCCTTGAAGTCCCCATATGCAAAGACTTGTGTAAACTGTTCAGATGCTTATCTTACATAAGCTGTTTTCAACTCTTCCCCCTCCATCACAATTTCTGGAGCTGCACACAGCAATTCTTAGCCTACACATTCACTTGCTTGCATGGACCACTGATGCATCATCCACACTTTCACAGCACCACATGCAGCAGCTCAAGTGGCACTGTCACTTGTCATGTGTAAGAAGGCTCTCAGTTCTCCAGAAAGACTCCCAAAATGCTACCCTGAGGAGGTAAAGAAAGCTCCTGTAGCAGCATTCCTGTGCTGACACATCTGAAGTCATGTTTTGAGACAAACTGCCTGCACACACAGCCATTCTTCTTGCCTTCTTACAGCCACTCCCAGTACACACAAAACAAACACAACCATCCTGTTAGGAGCTTATTACTACAAGCCAACACCACCTTCTAAAGGGTTTTTTTTTTCTCCCTGAATATTCAAAAAACCTTTTTCATAAAACTCTGCAATGATACAGAATGCAACATATTGCTTCTCTCTATGGAACTACACCAAAATAGGGAGCCAGCTCTTTTTCCCCAGCAGATGAAGAAAGGATGCTTTTGGTATTTTGTATCATATATGCCATCCCAGCACCTGCCAGTCTCCAACCAGGCAGTTGCCTTCCCACAGCAAAACTAAGAGCAGCTCACTGACACCCCTAAGCCCTGAGGACAGTTAAACTATCACTTATTTCAATAATAATTTGCTGAAAGCATCATCATTCTCATGCTGTTACTTTACAACAGTCTGACCTATCCTTGGATTTACACTTATTTTTAAAGCTTATTTTCTTGAAAATTCAAAATATAACTTGTTAATTCCTCCCCCACTTATTAAGGATGGAAGTCACTCACCTTCCTACAGAACAGTCACTGTCAGCACAGATAAGCCATGAAGGAGTTTTTTCCTAAACTTTAATTAATACTGTCTAATATTTCAAACAACTTCAGTTAACCTCCGGCATGCACTAGGGCAAATTAATCCCCTGATTCATGTTAGAAGTTATGTTTCCAAGTGTCTACTTTATAACACTCTGGTTACATATTCTTACACTTATGCACTTGTACCAATCACTCAAAGATAATGATCTGACACTACTCCCTTTGTACCCAGTTACCATGTTTGTCACAGATTTGTAACAAATACTGCAATTTGACTAACGTCTATAATCTATTTTGTGGGAGAAAATTAAAGTTTGTTTCATGCCCACTGCATCAATCAAGGTACTGGCTACTTTGCCTTGTTTTCTATTGCTTTACTCCAAAAAACAGTCTTTTTCCCACAAGGAACAAAACCAAGATGTGTTCTCTCAAACATAAATGTTTGAACAGCTAAAAGTCTAGGTCAGGGCACCCTGAACACACATGTTGATTTACTACACAATAATTGGATCCATGAAAAGGAGTTAAGATATTTACTGTAGGAGGATCCAACAATTCATTTGCCTTTGCTGACCACCTGCATGCAGCATTTGTCCTTATTATTACTGAGATGTGATTGATGTACTGCAAGTGACCTGGGGCACAGCCTTCTTCCAAGACCTCCCAAAATGTTCCCCCTTCCATAAGTCTGAAACAAACAGGGCTACACTTTCATCCCTTTGGCAGGTGGCATTCATCTTCAGACACAGGCAGACTTCATGGGGCCAAGGGAAATGAGAAGAAAAAACTACTCAGGGAATCTCTTCCGGGCTTTCACCATCCTCACTGTAAAAATCCCTTCCTTACATCTAACTCTAAACATACCCTTTTTTAGTTTAAAACTATTATCCTTTGCCCCATTGTAACAGGCCGGCTAAAAAATCTCTCCCCATCCTTCCTATATGTTTGGCACTGGAAGGTTCTCCAAGGTCTCCCCAGAGCTTTCTCTTCTCCAGCCTGAACAACCCCAGCTCCCTCAGCTTGTGTCCACAGGAGAGGTGTTTCACCCCTCTGAACATCTTCATGAGCTCCTCTGGACCAGCTCAAACAGGTCCACATCTTTCATGTGCTGAGGACCACCAAGAGCATGAAGACCCAAGTTCCACAGGACTGCGCCTAGGAAAAGTAACAAGGCAGCTTCAGCCTTGTTGGACACTCAGGAGACTGTGCTTCAGCTGTACAATCTCCTTCCACCATCCAAAAATCATCTCTGGATACGAATACTGACATAATTTTTAATACTGTGGTGGCCTAGTTCAGGACAGACTAGAGACATATACTAATTGCTATGCAGTTATTGGATCCATGTGAAGGTATTTATTGCCTCAGTGAAGTAGTTACCAATGCAAATAACACCATGAGGTTACAGAAGCATGGTGGCTCTGAACATAAGAACAAACTACAATTTACTCCTAAAGAACAATCTTTGACTACAACTTGCCAATACAGGGGCCACCATTAACTTCTTAATTCTTGAAAAGACTGGAAATCCTGAGAAGAAAAGGCCAATACAGTTTTCAGTGCTGGTCTTTATTCTCTGCCTGTATTCTTGCCATGTATATCAATCAATTTAAGAACAGATTATAGTGTAAACTGGAACACAAATTACTTCAAGTCTCCAGCTGACAGCTTACAAAAATCTAAAACAAATTTACGCTTAACATAACTGAGCCAATTTACAGTATTTTGCTATCTATGTCCAGAGACACTCTGCCATTTGCAAAAGGAAAGATCCTTTACATAGGTCTCCCATTTAAATTGACATTCACTCTACTGTGAACTTTTGTCATCTAAAGATACCAGATATGTTATGGTGACCGACAGCAGCACACCATAAGCTCCAAATTATAGATTAAAAATTCTGTAATGCCATTCCACTTGCTCCTTTACAACTGAAAATACACAAAATAGTCGAGTAATTTCCAGATTACATTCGAGAACATTTCAGAGCATTGCTTAACTGCTTTATAAAGAAGAGTGATTTAGATAAGGGAATCTGTCATATCTCAAATGAATACAATGAACTGATCGAATCACGTCTATTCAAAGGAACTAACAAAAGGACTTAAACCAACTCTTAACTACTAGAGCTTGAATCTGCAAGAAAATGCAGTCAGCTGCAGACTTCATCATTCTCCTGTTAGAGACAGGAGTTCAAGAAACACTCAGGCTAAAACAAAACGTGCTTGGCTGTTCTGGCTTTCATCACTGCCTAGCCTAGGAGGCCAGAAACACATCATTTGCAGAGGATACACTAGTAATTCTCAGAATAAAAAAAGGAATAGATAAGACCAGATACATCAATTCTAGCAGGAACATTCCAGTGGCATAGAATTTCCTCTTGTAGTTCTAACTGGAGTGACTGAAGACTTAGTGAGAATTAACTGTGCCATTAATTCTGCTAAGAGAAGAATATCCATGACGGTGCAACAATCTGTATGTCAGACAGTAGTCTGATCCACCTTTATTTAGATTTAAACCAAAGATGTTCCATTTTCAAGGAGTAATTAGAAAAAAAAAAAGAGAGAGAGAGAGAGAGGGAGAAGCCCTCTCAATGCTTTTCAGAAAGACAGCTGCATCTTCCAGCTGCTGTTGCAGTGAACTGCTGAAAAAAGCAACATCCTGAACTTTACCTCTAGCAAAATAGGTTGCTGAGAACCTAGACTTCAGCACCATGATTGGTTCACAGTTATTAAGTGAAACTTAATTTTGGGTAAGCACTCCCAGCACACTGATCTGTCAAACTGAGAAATCATCCATAGATTATGAAGCGTATTCCTCATAAATACAGATCCATAAACCTAACCTTCAGGCTTCCTAGCTTTATTCAACCTGATTAGAGTTCAAAATGTATTTCAGTCCTCACCAAAACCCATTTTTCCTCTTCCGTTATAAAATTTCACAGCACAATAAAGGGAGCCCGTACTTTATGGCAATAGCTTTAAGAATGAGCATCAATTCATCTACAAACACTCTACACTGAAGATTCAGAAACAGCACACTTACAAGTCAAGATGATTTTCTTTTCTCTCCTATGAATTTAGACATGAAACTCTCCCTACTATTCAGAAGCTCAACTGAACACAATATCCTCGAGAATATATGCCATGCAATCTGATTAATAAAGAGCAAGAGCTGATCAACTCCTAAGTGAAAAACTGAGGTCTTCCAAAGAAATACCAGTCATCAACTGTATCCTAGACAGACATCCTAAAAATGGGATTTCATGAAATCACCAGTGCTGAGTTTCCCAGTTGCTCCTTGCAGTCACTTTTTGCCAGCTAAGCAGGCAGGGCATGCTGGGTTCCATCCAGGCAAGCAGCTCCCATTGATCAAACACCCTCCTCTTTCCCTCTCACACAGCAATTTTCATTTCTCCTACCTCATATAAATGCTAACACAGAAAAGGTAAAAATCATCAGTTTATTCAGAGACTCATTTCATAAATCCTTATGTAAAAGTGAACAGTGTACTTTCATTGGTTTTAATGTAATTACATAGGCAAGACAAATTGCTGATTTCTTGATATGTTGGGAGAAACTGAATACGAAACTGGAAAGAATGTCTTCTGACATCAAGCCACAAACCCACCTTCCACACCACAATACTTACCAGGAATCTGATGCCCCTAAAGACAAGTAAGGTTGTTCACTACTTCTACCATGAGGCTGCTACAAAGTTTACTCTGATGTTGGAAATGTCCTTGTAATTTCCAACCCAAGTTAATTCACAGACTATTAATACTAATTTGTTCTCATGCTGATGTTAAAATTCAAGCATGAGTAGCCTTCCCACATCCCAAGGTGCTTGCCAGTGTAAAACATTTACACAACTTCACCTAAACTTGTGAGCTAAGCTAAGCAGATCTCTTCAGTTTCCTTTCATGCCAGAGTCACAGTTCTCCACAGGCTCCAGGCACCTCTTTCCTAAGGTAGAAACTCACTCACCTCGAGAACAGGTGGCCAGCACACTCAAAGAACAGCATCATTACTCTCCCTGGATGTTTCAGGATCTAGGATCTTCAGGGCTTCACCTTTCAATGAACCCAACCTTAACTAATCTACACTGCTCATTTGAGAGCCATTTACCAAAGTCTGACCCTCAATTATGCAGCCAGGTACTAATGTTAAACTTTGCGTTCATCAATGCCATTGTGCTTCTATTGATTTGTACTCAAATACTTATCAAATTAATAAAAGGACGATGAAGAGATGAATCCCAAGACCAACTCTGGAAGACCTTCACTACCAACCTGCCTTGTGCTGAACTGCTTCTCTTTGAGATGAAATGCTGCACAGAGGTTTTTTTCTTTTAATCTACCTCATAATTCTCTACCACTCCATGTTTTATCTGTAGTAGGCTAACAGTATTCACCCAGACTTTGGGAAAAGTCATAGTTAGACAAGGACAAAAGCTTTTGCTCCAAAGGGCTTTGCTCTTTTCCTCCTCCCTGAGGGAGGGCATCATAGTCCAAAAACGTATTTAGAATTTAGGCTTAATATTTCTGAGTTTTCTCCTCCCACTGCCCTTGCAAAAATATTTACCACGTTATACTGCTATACAGACACTGCTCAAAGTCAGGCGAGGACAATGCAGCTGTGCCAGACAATAAACCTGCTAATGAAGCAACAAACTGACCAGTGCAACAGGTTTTACTACCCTTAATCAAACTCCATGATCAGCAACTGATTAATGACAAATACTGTGCCTGCTACTGAAAACACACAGAGGGTAAGAAACTAGTAAGCTCCTAAGTCAATGCTTTACAGTACTTTTACTGGTAAGAATGCATTTGGTTCCAGCTACTTCTTTCTACAAATTATGAAAGCAGGTTTTTCTGGCACAAAACTCCATTTACAGTGCTCTCTTATATGGTCTTTCTAAACAGGACACTCATATTTAGTCAGGAGACAATCATGGTGGTTACATGAACACATCACTGCCCTACTTCAGGCCTCAAAGGCATAACAGATACAGTAATTGGGAAGAACCACAGGAGAGGAAGAGCCTTGTGAATCCAGTCAGGTTTATGAGTTTAGTAAGTCCCTGGAAAAAAACGCAGTTGTACTTAAATAAACACAGCATATAGAATTACTCAAACATTTAAAAACAGACAGGATAAGGCATTCATAAACTCCTGTATTTACTTGTTGTATTTGCTGTGCTGAAGTTTGCATACAAAGAAGCTGCATTCTCTGAAGAAAAAGAGTCTGGAATTGGCAAGGTAAAAACCCAAATTTAGCCCTGACATTTACTTTCTATGCAATTACCTCTGCCTTTCTAATTTCCTCTACAAAATTGAGCTCATCTAAACACAGGTGAAATTTGTAAGTCTAGTAGTTGTTGTTATGCACTGCCCAGAGCTCAACAGAAACAATTTCTGATCTCAAAGCAGTCCTGCAGGCCTCCACACATTTCTGCCCTGCATTTCAAAAATGGTCTAAGCCCTGCCTGAAAGAGGGGACACCAGGGACAGTTTTCTGATGCAAAAAAGGTGACTAGGAGAGTTGCATTCATGCAGCTTTGTACTAACACAAGAACACAAATTTCAACCTAAAGCAGAGCTTTCAGTTTTCTGCAGCTTGAAGAAACGCAGAACGATGGACAGTCCTGCCTGTGAAGCCACAAAGGCTTGTTTTAGGAAGAAAGCTTACATTCTGAGTGGTGACCGTCGCAGGGTCTTGTTGATTACCACAAAAAACCCTCCTGTAGCTTAAGCCAGACAATTTTTATAACAGGCACATTCCCCACAAACCAATTTACAAGCATAAAAGTGACACAGTTGTCTGAGTATGAAGAAAACTGACAAGTCGTTTCAATTAATTCTAAAAAGACACTTAAAACCCCCTTTTCCAACACTGCACGCTAACCAGCCAGTTGGAGGAGTGCCTCTGACACAAAAATACAGGGAAAGACAAAGAGAGGGAGAACTGGAGTCAGTGTGTAGACAACACTGTGTGCTCACAGCCATGGCAAGCCCTTTCCTCTCCTTTTCCTGTTCCTTTGGTGCTCCCTGCAGGGCAGCACGCAGAGGACAGCCATCCCTTACAGGCACTGGGTAAGACATGCTGCACATCACCGTGTCCTTTGAAATAAAGAGTGATTTGTTCCACTGAGTCCACTCCACCCAAGGGAACCGTGACCAAAGACACAAACCTTGGTGGGAGAAGACTTTGCCAGCCATACCCCTTAGTGCTGTAAGTCTACATCACCCTATCTCACACCTACAGACATCCTTTCCTGTGTTTCAGGAATTCAAAGTAAATATTTTTTGAAAGGTTTGCCAGCAAACACAGCCATTTACGCAACAAGGGCAGCAGTGGGGCTCTAGACAGTAGCAGTATCTGCTCATAGTAATTCTTTTTAATTAAAATGTACTCTCTGCTTTCACCAAGTTTCAAAGGGAACACCTTCCACCCTGTTGTTATCCATATCAAGGACAGATACCCCTGCTTTCCAGCCATATCTGCAAAACAGACTTTGAACATATGTATAGAGCTATCCTTAAGTGTGCACAGCTCTGTATTTAATTTCTCAGTTCACTGGCCACCTTGGGAATGGCGGCCCAAGAAAGTTTAGACTTTGAGAAATACAGCACATAATACTGCCAAATAAGTAAAAGCACAAAGCTAACTTTTCTTTGCTGATAAGAACATTCTCAATAAAGTAGTTGGAAAACTATGGCCAGAGCCATGGCATTTGAAAAACAGGTAACATGTAAAAACATATTCCAATATGAATAAAATAATTTAGTTGTATTAAGGAATGTGTGCTATCTTATCCTTTCCTTTATTAAATTTAAAAAAAAAAAGTGTCATCCTTCCCAAAGTTCTTTGGAAATTATATTAAAACACTCACTAGAATTTCGGGAAAACATTCCTGAACATGTGAAAGCCTAGCCTCCTTCAGCCAAGAATCAGAACAACTTCCTTGCTTGAAAATCTTAACTGTAGCCAGGAAACAGAAAAGGACTATCCACCAAAGAAAAGCAGTAGCAAAAAGCCCCCAAAGAGTTAATTAAGCAAACATGAACTGCAACAGACCATAACTTGAAAGTGCTACAGTCTGAGAAGAAAGCATGAAAATAGTGAAAAAAAAAAATGAAGATACTGGTATTCTAGTGATCTCTGAAGTTACAATTTTGCAGAGTCATGTATCAAACCACAAGCAGCCAGTACAAGCCCTTCAAATTCTCACCTCCTCTGCCCATGCATGTACACACACACACACAGTAATATAACCCTAAAGAGAGGCAAGAACAACAAAAAAATCCCCTAGGAAAGCTGAAAGATACCTACTGTACAACCCAAGGAGCAATTAGAGAAAAATAAAAAGACTTCAAACAGAAAGACATCTTTAACCTAGAAGGGTACTTCTGCATTTTGAACAGAGTACTTTTCCTCTAATCACTAAAATTATAAACTCCCAGGGGAATACAAAAACAATCCTCTTACCCACAACTTCTGCAGGATTAACCTGCACTGAAACACAGGTAGGAGGTTGTCAAGAGTACACTCACAGGTTACAAGCCCTGGAGTCACCTTTCACCAGTTCATTCAGCAGAAGTCTCTGCTTCTTGCAGAACTGTTATAAAGTTAATTCTTCTGACACAGTAACGTTAGCACCCAAAAATCCCCATAAACACATTTAATGATGAAGCATACACATACTAAAGACACATCAGAACATAGCAGAAGCTCAAACTTCCAAAACTAAGTGTTCTGCTGACACAGTGTTGAACAAGCTGGCTTTTCCTGGGTGTTCAAATGCTGTGGTGGAACAGTGAAATGTGAAAGCCCATATTATGTGACACAGACTGTGGCCGAAAGACTGCTGACATCCTGAAAATTCCTTGCACTTCTCTGCATTTTGACAACGAGGTTTTTAGGTTAACAGCGCAGGAGCGGCTGAAAACAAAACAGGACACACTCACTTTTGCCTGGTGCTTCACTTTAAAAGTTAAGAATGTTTGCTGAAGATTTTTAAAACCCTGCTTCACATCTACATAGTGATAGCTACAATAGAAATGCTGCATTTAGAAGCCTACAGAGTCAGCACTATCATCTCAGACAAGAGATGTGGCTACACAGGTCTGCATCAGTGTCAGACAGAGATTATTATTTGCTCCTAACACAATGTTTAACATATTTACTTTCTCACAGCCAGCCAACAAAAAGAAGCAGCAGCTTGTGCAGATGGATATATGCTTTCATTTACCCTGGTTAAGGGTGAATGCTCAAACCCTGACTGGCCCCACTCAGAACACCAGAATGACCACAACGGGTAAATTCACCCCTGTGTGGAGCTCCATGGGTGCAACACAAAATTTAACAAAAAATAGCCAGGCCTGCAAATATTTCTCCATTTGATAACAGGCCTCCTCCAATAGCAGGGCCTGAGGCTAAATCTTTTGATCTTCTTGAGTCAGTCAGGATATCTGACAGTCTTCACCTAGTGCTTTGGCAAGTCAAGGATAGCTTCAAGTGTACTTTTTGCTCACTAAAAATACTCAGTTGGCCAATGTTTTAAAACACACCTAAACCAAAACTAGAGCCACACTATTGAAAGCAAGTTTAAAATTCAACTATGTGATTTAACAGGAAAAAAAAAAAAAAGACCAGTTGGCTAATTAATCATTAGGAAGTGTGTTGCTTCAAATTCTCACTGGAGGTTGGTTTAAATATTCCTTACTATGGATGACAGCTCTCAGTTACAAACATTAAGTCTTGTCAGAATGCTACCTTGCACAGTAACATCAAAGTCTCTCCAGATTAATTTGGTACTGAGAGTAAGGGGAGGGATTGCTAGAAACAGAAAATGTATTTTACAGAACCAGAACCCAACTTGAGAGCAACAGGTTTCCTGCGTCCATCACCACTACGTGATTTTTGGCCTTGTCACAGCACAGGGCAGAAATCCAAGTAAACAAGCTTACCTCTATCTGAGAAACATACACAAGGTCCAAAGACTAAAAGTAATGTTTCCCAAACTCCACAAAACACGTTTCAAGGTGTTAGGGAATGAATCTAAGAAACCAGCGCACTTAGCTAAAACTTCTGTGTTTCAAAAAATCTGACTGACAACTTCCAAGCACATACTTGTGACACTTCCTCAACACAGTACATATCAAAGCATTTTCTGATTTTAAGACTCAGTTTGTAACTGAAGGCTCAAAGTGTTCTTCTCTTTACTAAGTTCTACAATTTTTAACATTTTCAATAGTAATTTCTTCATAATTTTCTAAAGTGCCAAGGAAATTTAAAGACATTTTCCCCTCTACAGCTAATAAGATCAAGGCTTTATCCTGATCTTTTTAAAACAAAATTCTCCTCAAAGTCTACCCAAATTTTCCCTACCTTACCACCCATTCCTGGTCAAAATCTGAAGTATTATGCTCATGAGGAGCATTTTTATTTTGAGCTACTGTAGCAGCCACATTTATAAACAGAGGGTGCAGTCTCATTTCCCACAATCCAACTTGCAGTCATTGCATTCTGCTGTCTCATAAACTGGTGAAGGCTTTGACTGGCAACATTCCTTCAGTCCTCTCCTTGAATGCAGAAGGCAAGAGAAAAAAAAAAAAGAGAGTTTTCTCAGTAACAGCAAAGACTTATGTTTTAAATATTTGAAGGTTTCTGACCCATGCTTCTCCTAGGCATTTGCTATGTCCCTCAGTCACAATGGTAACCCAAATGAGCTCTTGATCCAACTTTTTACCTGTCATCTTTTATTTTTCCTAAGATGGAAGAGGGCAAACCAACAGACTTCATAAAAGCAGATACAATGTTCCACAGTTTGTAGAGCTTCACTGCCCACCTGCCACAGGAAAGCTTGCTGCATGCAGACAATACTCCAGCTGCCAGCCTCCCCAGACCTTTCAAACCAAGGCCACAACTGTGTCTGGACTTGGCTAGCAGAGTGACCAACCCCTGCTTCAAGCAAGTGACAAGGCAACTTCCAACCCTGCCAATTCACTCAAGGCCCTTCCTCTCATCTCAGAACGCTGCATCTCCCCGAGGATTTTCCAGCAGACTCTGTGTGCCAGAGGAAAATTCACCTGGAAGGAAAACATGTCTCCTCGCTCACAGCATCATCAGACACACGCAAAGGCACCAGTGAGGGGGAATGAGGCTGCTGTGAACCCCACCACACACCCCAACACCCGCTCCGCCGGGGTCAGTAGAGTCTCTCCCGCACTCCCTCTCCTCCTAACTACAGACTGATTAATCACTGCAGCTCGCCCCGTAAGGCCAAACAATAAGCCTTGCCCGCGCTCTGCCACCTCCACAGCACACATCTGCCCGGGCACACTGCAATGCACCTGGGAACAAACACCATCCCCTCTCCAGCCCACGCCCCTGCCCCAGCAGAAAAGCCCCACAACCTTCCCAGCCTTTCCCTTCTGGCGGGGGTCCATGGGAAGATGGGAAGGACCACCACGTTTTCCTTCTGCTGCACGCCCAGCCCCAGCCGGGAGAGAGATTTTCTGGCAAGATCCCCTTTCCCAGTGCTCCCATTATAAGCCAGCAGCGCTCTGTGCCCCACTGACTGCTTAACCCACCGCTGCCCGAGAGGAAAAACTTTCGCTTCCTATAGCGCTCCTCTCCTCCTCTGGACTAAGTGAACTATTTATTCCCCCTCCCACCTCCCGGGTTATTTCCCCTTTCCACCCTCCTGGGCTACTTCCCTGGGCTATTTTCCCCTTCCATCTCCCGAGCTATTCCCCCTCCCACCTCCGGGGCGTTCTCCTCAAAAACAAGGGGGGAAAAGTCCTTCCGCAGGAGGCTTGGCCAGGGCAGCCCCTTTCCTTTGGCTATGGGAAGTCACTCTCACCGAGCAGCATCGCGAGGAAAAGGGGTCCCTCATCACCCCCGGCTAAGCTCA